>SZWC01025113.1:6235-17487 GCA_023375785.1 Penium margaritaceum | reverse complement strand
GCCCTCCAAGGAGCCACTGCGCACACAATTCTAGAGCCGGCTGTAGGACTATAAGTACATGTCACTTGCATGTGATTACTTACAGTTCTTACCTTTGAGACTCCTCACAGAGTTGCCCACCAAAGGCAGACACTAAAGAAGCATTGGTTGGTCTAAGCCCCAGGAGTTCGCTCCTCGCGCGAAAGTGACCAGGTGCTAGGGGCACAGTTGCAAGGAAGTGATTCCTAGGAACTGCTTAGTGTGGAACTGTGATCCTGAGGGTAATATCTCCTCCTAGTTGCAATACTAGGAGTGGACGGCAAGTGCCATTGTGTCGGCCTTGTTTACTAGTCCGTCGCCTCAGGCCGGTTGACACACCCTCCCCACGACAACCCCCTCTTAATTGCGTCCCCTCACCACATCCCCTGTGGGCTGTGTCCAAACTATGCTGGTGTCTTCTGAATGTGCACAATGATATGTGCCCAAACTATGCTGGTGTCTTCTAAATGTGCACGATGATATGTGCCCTACGGTTCTGCAAACCGTCTACTCATGCTGTGCTTTTGTGTCTCTGAGGTGTTCCCATCTTGCCCAGACCACGGTCAGGTGTTCCCATCTTGCCCCAGACCACGGTCAGGTGTTCCCATCTTGCCCCAGACCAGGCTTTCGTTCGGACATCTACGCACCATGCTGTGCCTTTCTGTCTCTGTTGTTGTGGTGCATTGCATCTGCATCTGCATCTGCATCTGGATCTGCATCCGCATCTGCATCACGAACCACGGCGAGTGCTGCAGTGTTCTCCGTCATTTTGGGCTTTGAACGCGACACAATCTGACCATGGCTTCCGTTGATTTCCTCCTCTCTTCTTCTCTCCCCCCCCCTCCCCTGTTCTCTTCTGCAGGTGCATCCGCATCACTGACGTTGGTGTGTGCAGAGTTCTCTCGAGATGTCAACAGCTGGAGGAGCTGCTGCTATACGCCGTCTCTGGGTAAATTCTTCTTCTTCGTCTCTTGAACCTGAACCAAAGAAGTGGGAATGCAGACTCTCTCTCTCTCTCTCTCTCTCTCTCCCTCCCTCCCCTCTCCCTCCCACCTTCTGCTCCTCTCTCCCTCCCTCCCTCCCTCCCTCTCCCTCTCTCTCCCTTGCCCTCCCGCTCCCTGCCCCTCTCTCTCACTCTCCCTCCCTCCCTCTCTTTCCTTCCTTTGTCCCCATCTTGTGCCTCCTTCCCTCAAACTTGTGCAGCTGATGTTGGGAGGGGAGCCTCACCGACTTTCTTGTGTTCTCCCTTTCATGATGCAGTGTCAGCGTGCCCTTGCTGTGAACGCTCTCTTCTCTTGTCTCTATTTGCTTCGTTTTCATGTTTCTTTCTTTTCTTTTCATTTTTCTCTTTTGTTTGTTTTGTTTGTTTTTTTTTTTTTGGTCAGGAGAAAGTTGAGCTGCTCTTTTGTGCAAGTTGAATTGATTTCTTCAAGACAGTTTGCAAACCTCCTCAAAGAAATCAATTCCTTTGTGAGGAGAAAGTTTGAAATGTCAACAGCTGGAGGAGCTGCTGCTGTACGCTGCTCTGTCATGGCAGTCGCCACCTAGTGCAGAAGAGGGTCAGTAGGATTATGTTTGAGAAAAACATAATCGCCACCTAGAGCAGAATGGGGTCAGCAGCGACTGAGAAGCGAGGGGGAGGGATGTTGCAACGAAGAATTTTGTTTAGAATGGAGGCGCAAAGTGAGTTGCTCAAAGTGATGAAGCACTGCAAGTTCTGAGACTTTTTTTTGTTTTGTTTTTTAAGACTTTTTCTGTGAAAGCGATTGTAACCACCATGGAGGTCATGGTTCCAGATTCCATCGGTGAAGTTGTGAAAAAAAAAAAAACAGAAGGACATGGATGTAGAACCACCTTTGGACGTCCCTTGCCCAGCTTCCTTCCCGTCCCTGGTGGGCAGTAAGCTGGCTTTCCAGGGTTAGGTTAGGTCGACAAGCTGGCACTTGTATCATCCTCATGATGCAAGTGTACAACTTTATTTTTTTTTCACTCCTTTTGCACACCTCCATGAAGGATACGATGATCCCTAACGTCCTGTGGCCATGTTTCTCATCAGGCCCCATGTCCCATGCCCCATGCCCCATGCCCCATGCCCCATGTCCCATGTCCCACGCCCCATGCCCCATGCTCCATGCCCCATGCCCCATGTCCCATGCCCCATGCCCTATGCCCCATGCCCCATGCCCCATGCCCCATGTCCCATGTCCCACGCCCCATGCCCCATGCTCCATGCCCCATGCCCCATGTCCCATGCCCCATACCCCATGCCCCATACCCCATGCCCCATGCCCCATGCCCCATGTCCCATGTCCCACGCCCCATGCCCCATGCTCCATGCCCCATGCCCCATGTCCCATGCCCCATACCCCATGCCCCATACCCCATGCCCCATGCCCCATGCCCCATGTCCCATGTCCCACGCCCCATGCCCCATGCTCCATGCCCCATGCCCCATGTCCCATGCCCCATACCCCATGCCCCATACCCCATGCCCCATGCCCCATGCCCCATGTCCCATGTCCCACGCCCCATGCCCCATGCTCCATGCCCCATGCCCCATGTCCCATGCCCCATACCCCATGCCCCATACCCCATGCCCCATGCCCCATGCCCCATGTCCCATGTCCCACGCCCCATGCCCCATGCTCCATGCCCCATGCCCCATGTCCCATGCCCCATACCCCATGCCCCATACCCCATGCCCCATGCCCCATGCCCCATGTCCCATGCCCCATGTCCCATGCTCTCAGTCGCATGTAGGAAATCATGTCCACCTCCTCCCCTCCCCACACCACCCTCTACCCTTTTCTCTAACCCTTCATTTTTCTTTTGTGCTTTTTACCGCTCCACCAGGCTAAGTGACGCAGCGATATCCGAGGTGCCCTCCATGCCGCCACTGCGTGTGGTCCACTTGACCGGCCTGCAGGTGGGGCGCACAAAAGAACAGTTTTCCTTTTGGCGAAACATTAATGAGATTTTCTAATTCTCATTTCCTACCGTTGCGAGTTTCTGATTTCACTGGTCTGCACCCGCAAGAGATGGCTAGTACGATGCGAAATTCATACCATGTATTGCGAACTGTTTAGGAGGCGATTGTCAGATTTGCAGGAGTTTTGGGAGCACAAAGCAAGTAGATTCTTCTTTCTCTCTTCTCTCTCTCTCTCTCTCTCTCTCTCTCTCTCTCTCTCTCCCTCTCTCTGTCCCTCTCTCTCTCTCTCTCTCTCTCTCTCTCTGTGTGTGTGTGTGTGTATGGAGGAGGGGGTAGGAGGGGAGTGTTCATCTGGGTGTGTTTGAGTAGGTGTGTTTGGGTGTTCGTGTGTGTGTGCGCCGCACATGCACATGTGCGGCGCATGTGCATGTGCCCATTCGTGTGCGTGTGTGTGCGTGTGCGCGTGTGTGCGTGCACGCCCGCGAGCGCTATGATGCAAATTTCGGTAATTTCTACTCTAAGCACCGAAATTTCGGACCGAAATATTTCGGGCCGAAATTTTGGCCAGGGGCACCTTAATTTTTTAAATTTAAATTGAAAATTTTAAAAATTGACTTCATTTTGGGGTCAAAAGGGGGTGTTTTATAGGGTTAAAGATTACTCTATGAGCTTTAATCGGACCTAAAAATGGGCAAAATTGGCCATATGTGGCCGTTTTCAGGGAGTTAAATTTTAGGGAGTGACCGAAATGTCGACCATTTCTCTCCTGAGGGAGCCCCAAAATTTCGTCTGAAATTCATGACCAAAAATTTTGGCCCACCGAAATTTGCAACATAGCGCAAGATTGTGTGTGTGTGTGTGTGTGTGTGTGTGTGCATGCGTGCGTGCGTGCGTGCGTGCATGCGTGTGTGCGTGCGTGTGTGCATGTTTTCTGTGTGGGAGTCAACTCCTGAACTCAAACCCTGGTGAGTCAACATCTGGACTCGAACCAAGTCAAAGTGTCCACATCCGGCCTTGAGCCCTGGCCTCATACGTAGGAGTCATCCATCATACCACGAGGCTTCGCTTATCCCAATGGAGGACTCTTCTTCCTCCCTCTTTTTGCTCTCGTTATCACTCATATTCTTTCTAATCCTTCCCACCTGATTTTGTTTTCTTTATCCTCCATCTCTTCCCATCTCCCTGTCTCGTGCGGCTATTTTTTTCCAAACGCTTTGCAAATATTTTAGAAAACTATAATCTCCCTGTCTCCTGCGGCTGCTCAAAACGGTTGTCTCCAGTTCTGTTTTCTTTGCCTAAAATCGCCCACCCACCTTTCTCTATCTCCTTTCTCCCTGTCTCCAACCGTTTTTCAAACCAGGCAGAAGCTTTCGGACAAGGGCCTGGCAGCGCTTGCGAGCGGAGGAAAGCTCACCCACTTGACCCTCACTTGGTGAGAGAACGTGTTGCCTCTATACCTCTTTCTCTTCTTCGAGAGAGGAGAAGGGGGGAAGGTGGAGAGGGGGCAAGGGAGAAGGACAGGGGGGTGAGGGGGAGAGGGGTGAGGGGGGGAGGGGATGGGGCTTAAGTACTTGATCCTTGTTCATAACTCTCCTTTTCCTTTTTCTTATCTTTTTTTTTGGGTTGGAGACAAGTGAGCTGTTCCAGCGTAACTTCTGGTCTCCAGGGTGGGTTGGGTTCACCATGACTCCCCCAAATTGCCCATATCCTCCAAACCCTCCAAAAGCCCCCTCAAGGAACAACTCACACAGTTAGAGTTGAACCATTGGCCAGCAATGGAAACGTGCACAGTTGTGTGTGTTTGGTTCTCGTTTTGTGTTTTTTTGTTTGGCTTTATTTTTTTAACAAAGAACTGCATAAGGAAAGGGAAGCATGCAAAGCCGCCACGGACCAGCATATCCACGTGGTAGAAAAGCCGCCACCGACGTCACTATACGGTGGGCACGCAAGCTAGAGGCCAATAAGGGCAAGCTCATCCCCGTATAAGTCGGACAATGCCAAAGCTTGGCACACACGCGCGCGCCGAAGGACCGGCGCGACCACCGGCGGGTAGGGGGCCCGTGAGCGGGAGTGGGCGACGATGTTGTAGTGGATGGCGGCGCACTGGGCTCGGACGCCGACGAGTGAGGTGCGCTGAGCCAGGACTGACACCGCCTGCTGGGCCCAGTGCTCAAAGGCCTCTGCAGAACAGTGGCGAGGTCTTTGAGCGAGGCAGAGGTGCGCCAGCAGGTGGAGGAAGGTCCACAACTCTTCTCCCAGGCTGCCTAGGGTGTCCCACGCCACAAGGCGGAGGTAGTGCCCCCTGCGCGACGCCGTCGCGTACAGGGCCTCCTTGTCCTGCTCGGCCGTCTGCACGGCGGCCCCCGACCGGGTGGCCAGCTGTCCCTGCGCATCCACGGTTGTGACATCCAGACCCAAGTGGAGCCGGCCGCGTGGTCCACCTGAGTGGGATCCGGGCGCAAGAAACGCCGACCGCTTGGCAGCAGCAGTACCTGCGCAGGCTCAACGTGGACGGTGAGGCGGTGCTCTAAACAGATGGCGCAAGCTCTTCGCGGATGGTGTTGTGGACGTGCCACACCGCCCTTCCCTCCCTCTCCGGCCTCGTCATTGCGGCAAGCTTCAACCTGTCAAGCCTCCTTTGCTCCAAGTGGCCCAAGGGGAGGCCCAACCAAAGTTGGGCGTGGAGGCAAAAGTCCTTAGTCGAGAGAAAGGTCCTGTCTGAGACTCCGCTCGGCGTAGCCAGCAGCCAAAGGGAGCTCCCCTGAGTGGCTGTGGCCCCACACCTCCTCTGAGCTTGGACAACAGTTTCCCGTGCTGGGGCCATACAGGACGGGCCTATTACAAGCGCAATGGTGTAGCATCCCAACCTCCCGCACCCACCGCTTCCAACGGCTCCCAAAGAAAAGCGTGCTCAACTACTGTTAAAGCCTCAGCTCCCCACCCTGACGCAAGGCCTCCATAGATGAGATGGCTTAGAACACCGATAGAGGCAGCTCACGCTCGACTTGCCCCCACAGCGGGCAGCGAAAGTCAAGGTCCCCGTTGGCGAGAAGGAAGGATCTCAACTCATATGCGAGGGCGTGCAAGAGGGACCCCGTGGCGCAGGCGTAGGTGATAAGTGCTCTGTCTCAAGCGCTGAGAAGGCCGGCCCCTCTGAGGCTCAGTGGAAACTACAGCTGCCATTGCCACAGCCTCTGCAGCTCCCAGTCCTTCAACCCGTGGACCGCTGCCTGGAGCCGGAGCAATGAGAGAACCGTATCCCACACCACCGAGTCGAACCGGTCAAAGACCTGCAACCAGCAGGACACTAGGGGGAGCGCTCGCGCACAAACGTTCGCCCGGAGAACGAAGCACAGGCGGAGGAGCGTCACTGCCACCTGGAAGTGCTCCATGCGACCAAGCAGCTTCAGGCCACAGAACTGCTCCTGAAGCCACTGCTCTCCCCACTCAACCGGAAAAGACTCGACTACCAGTGGGCAGCCCAGGAGCTGGATCCCTTGGGTCGTCCAGGGCAGGTCCATGAGAGGTGGCGGCACCTCTGCCCCCGACCGTTTCCACAGAAAGCACTTTCCCGACTGCACTCGGAGCCTCTAAAGCCTCGTCCCCTCCACCATGACCGCCATGCATGCGCCGATAAGCTGGGAAGGCCCGCACACAGTCGCATCATGCTGGAAGGCCCCCACTTGGCCATGGCGGGTGCCATCTGTCGCCACCAACGTCCGGGGGCCCTCCTCTAGGACCGGGCGGAAGGCCAAGTCGAAAAGGGTGGGGCCCATGTTGTCGCCCTGCCTCACCTCCCAGACGCTCTCCAAGACAGTGGGGGTGTCCATGCCGAAGAGGAGCTGGGCAGGATGGACGTGAAACTGTCGAAGGTAAGGGACCCACGCCCCCAGTCTGAACGCACAAACCGCCTCGAAGACGAAGGCCCACTCGACTTCATTGAACGTGTGGGCGATGTCAAGCTGCAACATTCAAAAGGATGGATTGGCTGCCAACACGGCCCGGACACCGCGAACAAGTAGTGCTGCCCCCTCCAAAACCCCTATTCCGTACTGAAGGGGGCGCAAGGCGGACGAGAGTTTGGCCTTGTCACGAAGGAGGAGGAAGTTCCCTGTCAGTCGCAACCACACCTCTCCAATCGCGATGGGGCGTACACCCTACACCACTGCATCCCAAAGCATAGGCTATGCGAGCCAGTTCTTCAGCAGCTGGATGTGGGACATCATCTCCTCGATCACGGACAGGCGGGTGTCCCAGACCCTATGGCGTGCATGGGAGAATGCACGCTCACAGGCGGACGATGTAGCAGGTACGGCCAGCACATCCATCGCTGCGGCGTACAGGATGGGCCACTGCTTGCGGTTTGCGGACCACAACGCGATGGGGTTGGCGGACTCGTCGAGACGGGCAACGCGGACGTAGCTCGCTATCTAGCGGTCCAGGGGGCAGGCAGTTGCGGAGCTCGTGGAGAACACTTGTCCGTGGCATCTGCGCTTGTGGCCTGCCATGCTTAGGGGTGGGCTGTGGACAATCCGCAACTCCTCTGACCCGTTAGAGGGCTCGACGGCTGCTCCTTCTGCTGCCTCTGCTGCGCGCTGGGCAGCGGCAACCTCTCTACGCGCACGGATGCGGAACAATACCCGCATGGGTTGCATGCAGTTGTCGGTGCCAGCTGCAGCCAGAGATGAAGATGCGGTTGCAGCAGGGGCAAGAACTGCGGGATCAGCTTGCAATGCAGTTGGCGGAGAGGCAGCCGCATATGGGGGAGCAGGGGGCGATGCTGCAGCAGCAGGGGTAGCAGCAGCAGGAGTAGCTGGTGCAGCAAGAGGGGTGCTTGCAGTTGCACCCACCCCCAGCAGCTCGTCAAGGACAGCAGCAGCAACCATAGCAGACAATGCAGAGAGTCTACAGTGGCCTCCTTGGCATTGTCCCGTGCTATGCGTTGCTCACGTGCCTCGATGAAGGCCTCTTTGTACGGCTGGAGCTGCTTCATGAAAGCCTTCATCACGTGGTCGGGGTGGACATCGCTGGAGTAGCTGCTGTAGGCCTCTTCAAAATAGGCTTTGTTGAACCTGGGGTCCAAGAACGTCCCCAGGTATTGGCAATCCTCGAAGAGTGCGCAGTACACTCCCACGTGTTCTGCTGCCTTCTCAAGTTCAGTCACAAGAGCTGCCTGCACATCACAGAGCTCGTCGTTCCCGTCACCAGCCGGGCCAGTTTCCATGGCCTGGCAACATGCAGTGGTGTTGCTTTTGAGGCAATCCAGAAGTTAGTTGAAGAAGGGCACCGCCAGACCGATTGTCAGCGATGTCTTGACAGAGATGTCATCCGTCATGTTCTTAAACGGCTCCAGCACTTCCGCGATGCAGCAGATAGTGATCCACTATCCGCCGGACAGCCGCATGTCTTCGGCGTTGACCAAGGACAGCCATGCTTCCAACGGCTTGCGCTGCTCCTGGGCAACCTGGAGCATTGCCACCGTGGAGTTCCAGCGCGTCCTCGAGTCGATGTTCAGCTTTCGGTACGGCGTGCCGTGATTGGCCAGGAAAAAGGCCTCGCAGGAGGCCTCCCGCTGCAGGCTGCGGGTGATGAAGTTTGCCAGCCATCGGACCATCTGGACGATGCGATCGACGGCCGGGACTTGCAGAATGTCGCCGACACTGAGGTTGAGGACGTGGTCGAAGTTCCGGAAAAACCGGTCATCGACGAAGCCAGGACAGTGCACCACAAGCCAGTTCTTGGCCATGGCACCATTCATGGCGGCATTATCAATGGTGATGGCATAAACACGATCCCAGTATCTCCAGGAAGTGACGACACGATGGAAGACGTGGTAGAGCGCAGGTGCATCGTGGGTGCCGGAGAGGGGCTCGAAGCCGACAAGGACGTTGACGAGGCGAAACTGGTGAATGCTTTGCACAGTAATGGCGATATAACTGTTGTTGGCCGTGGAAGTCAAGCCATCCACCCCAAAGAATAAAAGGCCCTTGCAGCCGTGCAGGATGTTGTAGACCAGCTCGCGATAGCGGGGATAGGCCGCATGGATGTCGCGCGACAGCGTTTAGCGGGATGTCAGCTGCGCTGCTGTTTGAAGCTGTCATGGATGTCCTGGCTGTACCTGTGACATTGTTCGCATGTGGGAGGTTTTATCCCACGGACGTCATACAGGTTCAGACATCCGCCATGGCATGAGCTTATGCACCATGTCTAGCATTCAGTTGCTGAAGAACTGGCTTACATAGCCAGAGATTCAGGATGTTGTTGTCTAAGCTTTCCCATCACTTTGTTCAATGTGTTTGAAGTTCATGCTTATGTTGGTGGCATACTGATGTACCACCATGACATGTAAAATCATGTCTGGTTCAAGTGTCAAACTTTTCCGTGGTTAAATCTGAAAACCAAGTCAAAATCTCAATTAGATCTGAGGGTCCAGTAGCTTCATGTTAATGAACTTGTAAAACTTCCAAAGACCTTCCTTGTGGATTTACAACCCAGATGAAAATAAAATTAGGTGAAGTTTTTAAAGTACTGCATCAGGTCATTTAATGTCATGAAATGAGAACATGCCTCACTATTCAACTATCATGCAAATATTTTCTGACTTGTAGAGCGCACGAGTGCAACCGATTGGTGCAGCGCAGTTTACTGAGCGATGCCGCCCCTCGGACTCTTGCTTGGAAAGGCTTATATGTGAGTGATTGATTTAGTGAGAGAGCTAGTTAGTAACTGCGTGAGTGAGCAAGCGACTGAGTGAGTGAGAGATTGAGTGATGAGGGAATGACAGAGTGATGTAGTACGTAATTTACTGAGTAAGTGAGTGAGTGCATAAGTACTCCAGTGTGAGTGACGGAAGAGAGCAAGAGAATCTGAGCAAGTGATTGAGTGTGCGAATAAGAGAGGGAACGACTGAATGAGTGAGTGAGTGAGTGGGTGAGTAAGTGAGTGAGTGGGTGAGTGAGTGAGTGAGTGAGTGAGTGAGTGAGTGAGTGAGTGAGTGAGGGAGTGAGTGAGTGAATGAGTGAGTGAGTGAATGAGCAAGTGAATGACTGATTGACTGAGTGACTGAGTGAGTGAGTGAGCGAGCGATGACAACGTTGAGTGGAGTGAGCACAATAGTAACCAGCATAAAACTCTTATGATAACGGATCAGTAGCACGCAAACAGCAACACTGTATAGGCGAAGCAGGTAGCAGCGGCAACTTTCGTGGCAAATGGTTTAGCAGCAACACACCCGACTGCCAACCCGGTGACGAACTCCTCGGGCTCGGCGAATCCCTTGCCGCGGATGCTGCCGGCTGGTTCAAATCTGGCAGGATGGGGGGCACTGGTCAACAAACTTGCAGTAATGAAGACCTGTACCAGAAGCTGCCAGGGCTCGAGAGCTTCAACACCCATCTGCTCCAACAACTCAACACATCAATGGAGGAGCTTTCTAATCCCCATGCGCATGAAGCAAAGTCACCGAGAGAAGTCTTCAACTCTGGAGTGAACCCATAATGTAACTGGCACTCCTTGAGCCATTTCATCCCGCAAACTCCAAGTGACTGATGGTCAGGGTGTGGCTGGCAAGTTTGGAGGTGTAATTCACTGCTGCTAAGGTCAAGCACGGGGCCTCACTTCTGCATGGCACGGCTCTTAGATGGCAGTCTGATATTAAGGCCATCTAATGGAAGCACGAGACCGGAGGGGCTGGATCAATGGCTCGTGATCAACCGCTCTCAAATCGTCGACCACAGACGTACTACCTCTCGAACAAATTAAGCCAACGTGGAATGACTCTCTCATGCCACCTCAATCATGGAGTGAATTTTCGTGCGCTACACTTGCTCACTTTGGGAAGCTGAACGAGAATTCTCATGCACGGTACATACTCCAATTTCTGCGTCAGCAGACTAGTGTGCGGAGTACACTCGGCATTTCCGTGTAATCCTCACCGGCAATGACCTTGCCCCTGACAAGTGTGTTTCTACTACAACGGCCTTAAACAAGATATTTGGTGAGCACTGATGGATATGAGAGTGCTAGAAAGTGACAAAAATAGGTTGCTCGATAAAGATCATCAGGTCACAAAAGTGAATAGAGGATGTTTTTCTGGTTCTGTAGCAATTTACGGAACTCGATTCGGAGTCCGTTTGAGGGAGATATGGATTTTCAAGGTTTGGTGGCGATGGGTCCGGTTCAAGTGATGGCTCCTGCACTACCAACACCAATGACGGCCACAATTATTGGCCAAGGAGGTTTGGAGCGGCCTTCAGGGTAGAAAGGCGGCAGGAGGACCTTCAGGTAGCTTCAAGGAAGGTCCCCA
>SZWC01025111.1:8289-25054 GCA_023375785.1 Penium margaritaceum | reverse complement strand
GGGGGGGGGGGAGGGGGAGGGGGTCGACAAGCTCATAGACTTGATGTTGCCGAATGGCGGCAAGCTGGTTGATGCATGCAGACTCCCAGTGAGCAGCCTTGGGAGACACCCGAGCCTCATGTACAGTGATTGGGTCCTCTGGTTACTCCGTGGGGTGGAATGTAAGGGCGTGTGCATCCCGTGTCCCTAGTGGCATAAGCGTGAGCGTGGCCGCGAAGGCATACCGGTACTCCTCATGGAGCAAGGCATAGCCCAAAGCTGACCGTGGATGTAGGTCAGTGATGACTGACATTGTGGCCAAGCCAAGTGCCTTGGTGTTCGGGTCTCCACTCACGACTATGGAAGTGGGTCTGTTAGGAGGCAAGGAGCCTCGTGGGATGACAAGGGGTCATGCCGCGATATGGCGTGAGGAGGCAACCTGAGTGCTCACTTTCATCTTGGGTCGAAGGCTCCCGCCCAGACCACGTGTGAAGCTGCTACCTTGTGTGTCACCAAGGTAGCAGCTTCCGGAAGGGAGCCCGGTGGGAGGGATTTTCTGCCTGGACCATCTTAAAAACCAAAAAAAAAACCACGTGTGTAGCGCGTTGACACGGACAGGGCAGCCAGCCCTCAGTGGCTAGCCAACGCTGACGGGGCAGCTGGCCCTGAGGGGCTGGCAGACGCGGAAAGGACAGTTGGCCCAGAGGGACAGGCGGATATGGATGGTGCAGCCAGCTCGGAGGGACTGGCGGACACGAATGGAGCAGCTAGAGGGGCCGGCGGACACAGACGGGGCATCCGGCCCAGAGGGGCTGGCGGACACGGATGGGGCAGTCGGCCCGAAGGGGCTGGCGGACACGGATGGGGCAGTCGGCCCGAAGGGGCTGGCGGACATGGATGGGGAAGCAAGCCCAGAAGGGTTGGCGGACACAGACGGGACAGCCGGCCCAGCAGGGCTGGCGGACACAGACAGCGCAGCCGGCCTAGAGGGGCTGGCGGACACAAACGGGGCAGTCAACCCTGAGGGGCTGGAGGACGCAAACAGGGCAGCTGGCCTTGAGGGACTAGCAGATGCGGACGGGGCAGCCGGCTCAGAGGGGCTGGCGAACACAGATGAGACAGCCAGCCCCGAGGGGCGGGCGGACACAAGCGGGGTAGCCGGCCCTGAGGGGCTGGCGGACACGGACGGGGCAGCTGGCGCAGAGGGACCCACGAGCGCAGACTATGGGACGCCCAAACGCAGCTGGATAGAGGATGGATCCACCACTCTCCCATGCGATAGGTGGAACATCGATGCGCCGGAGCAAACGAGGTCGTAGGGAAACAGGTCCTCAAAAAAGAGGGCATCTCGAAACTTGACGAGGCAGTGCCGGGTGGGATCCCAGAAGTGCCATGCCTTTGACTGACGCAAGATGCCAAGGAAGGTACAGGGATGGCCGCAAGGCTTGAGCTTGCTACCCTGGTGTAGAGCAAGCAACCACACAATGGCTACGCAGCCCCAGACGGGGGCCGGACGGAGGTCATCTCGCTCTCCACACCCGTGCTGGTATGGTATGGACTGACAGTGAATGGGTCCGTGGGGAATCTGTTTCCAAACCCATGTCATGTAGGTCATGGCCTCGAAGTAGAAGCCGTCAAAAAGACTAGACTCGACCCGCATGGTGCGGATGGCGTCAGCCATGGTGTGGTCCCACCGCTCAGAGATACCGTTCTGGGCTGGCGTATAAGGCGCCGATGTCTCATGGTGGACGCCACGGATGTGGTTTCCCCTAGAAACTCACCCCCGTCATCAGAGCGGAAGCAACAGAGGGGGCAACCACACTTGCGCTCAACACAAAAAAGCCAGTCCCAAATGGCGGGAGCAACATCGCTCTTTTGCCGAAGGCAGAAGACCCAGCGATAGCGAGAGTAGTCATATGTAAGTGTCAGGACATAACGAACGTGCTCACTGACTAACTCTGTCAGGACGGGACCCATGACATCATAGTGAACCAAGTCAAACGGGGCCGTTGCACGAGAGGCAGACAGGGGGTAGGTGGAACGGTGCATCTTCCCCAGAGCGCAATCGGTGCACTCGGTGGGACACGGCAGAGGAAATGAGGCTGGATCAAGACCGTGACTGTCTACGTGCGAAGCATGCTTTCGACAACGGCAGAGTGGATGTGACAGAGGCGATGATGCAGGAGACGTGTGTTCTACAGAGAGAGTGCTGGAGAAAAACATGTGGCCGGTGTCAGCCAATGAGGAGGGTAAAGAGGTAGAGGCAGACAGGCACGGTATGTGCCACAAGTTGCCACGAGCGGTGGCATGCAAAACAACACGACCTGATCGACACAACAACACAGTGAAATCACCATGCAAAAGTAGAACGTCCATGTTCATGCGATCAAGGGCTGTCATAAACAGGAGGCTAAGCTCAAGGCCAAGGACAAAGAGGACATCAGTCACAAAGACATCACGAGCAGGAGTATAGAAACAAACAACGCCGACACCACGAATGGGTGAAACCTGACTAGAACCCGTCCGGACCCTGAAGACATCGGTGATGGGACCAAAAACATTGCAGGCCTGGTGCGAGACCGTCATGTGATGCGTGGCCCCCGAGTCGATGATCCTGGTCTCTGACGGACCCTGGACTGGTGTGGCCAGGTCGCTAACATTCACATGGCAGTGGGCGAGCGACACGGACGCTGTGGACTGAGGTGCAAACCAGGATTGCTAGTCATCTACCCAGGTGAAATCATCAGGAAGAGGAGCAGGTGGGAAAGGCATGGCAGGTGATGGAGTGGACAAAGATATAGAGCATGACCGTAGTACAGACTTTATCATACAAGGTAGGGCAGTGGAACTGGTGACAATGCAACTCGCACTTCCCTCAAGAGGAGGGCGAGAAAGGCCGAGCCGGACTGCGATGAACAGCTCCAACTGACTCTCATGGGTGGAGGGTCCGACAGAGTAGACCGACTACGGTGTGACGGCACCAGAGTCAAGGAAGGAGGAGGGAGGCACCGGTGATGGAGGAGTGAGCACGGACGGCTGCACAAGATACTTTGGTGGAGCCGTTGCGAGCAGCGCGCATGCAATAGGAGCAGCAAAAGTCGCGGTAGTGATGGCAAGATGACGCTCACACTGGTGACGCATGGTGACAGTGAAGCGAGTCTCATTAGTTGAAAGCGGACACGTGTACCACACGTATCCTGACTGGCCACAATTGTGGCAGACGAGGCTGCCGGCACCGGCTCCGCTGGACTGCTGCTGTGGGCTATTGCCCTTCTTGCCCTTGCGCTTCTTCTTGTCGCATAAGGAGTCTCTTGAAGATACTTGTGCAGTCGGGGTGGCAACAACCACTGTAGCGACGGGAGGAGAGGCAAGGGACTCCGTGCGATGGATTTATGACTCCTGACGAGCCTCCTCAATGCGGAGGAAGAGCTTGTATGCCAAGGGCATGAGGGTACCCTTGGCAACCATTGCGGTAAGGACCTCCTAGGAGTAGGGGGCGAAGACATCAAAGAAGACGTCGGTGGTGTCGTGCTTGATAATCAAGAGCGCACGGAGAGGGGGTGACGTAGTGTCTCCGAGGCGGTGTAGGATGTCCTCTACGCGCTGCCAATAGGAGGTGACCGTCTCCGTCTCCCCCATGCGGAGCCAGTTGAACTCCCGGATGAGGCCGCTGGTCTCGGCGTCACTGGACAGACAATGAGGGCGTGTAAGTATGTTCCACGCTGCTACGGGGTGAGGGAGTATGCCTGTGGTGTTGATGCCAAGGAAGGGCTCGAGGGCGAGAGGTGCAGCTTGAGGGGAAACAAGGACGAGGGTACGCACGACGTGACCTGCGTCATATACCTAGTCGGCCTAGGTGGAGTCAAAGGGCAAGACATAGTAGGGCCGCAAGTTCTCACCCTGTGCCAAGATCCGGAAGCTGAGCTCTCAGCTCCGGAAATGCGTGCCAGCCTAAAGCGACGGTGGTGGGGTTTTGAAGTCCTTCGGCCTACAACCGGCACCCAGAGTAGGGCCTAGAACTGATGTCACCATCTATCGTTGGTGTGCGGTGTGTTGCTGCACCAAGTACTACGTGGAATGTGACACCGCAGGGCTTGCGTACCCGAGTTGAACAAAAGGTACTTGCTAATGCTACTGCTGATGCTTCTGCTATGGCTACTGATGTGGCAGTTGTGTCGGTGCCTATTCTGTGCCCCTAGCTGTTGTGACATCGTTTTGAGCTATTAGTGCAAAGTGGCAAATGGATCTGTCGATCCAGTATGACTGACGATAAAGCCTACGGGGTATTGGTGCTACTACATTTGTTGCTGCTGTTGCGGCGACGGATGTTGCTGCAATTGTTACTCCTACTACTGCTGCTTTGGCTACTATTATTGCTGATGTTTCCTCTTTTTTTTGTATTTGCTGCTAATGTCAGTAGTGACATCAGTAGTAACATCAGCCTAGGATGGCTGACGCCAGCAACAATTATGTTTTTTCTACAAGATTGCTACTCTAGTTTTTTTTTGTATTGTTGCTAACATCAGCAATGACATTAGCAGTGACGTCAGCCAAGTATGGCTGACATCAGCAACAGCTGTCGCGTTGTTGCTGCAGCTGCTTCTACTTCAGTTGCAGAGCTGCTCCTATTACTGTTGTTGCTTCTGTCGCTACTGCTCTTACTGTTGCCACTACTGGTGCTGTAGTAAATCTTCCTGTTACTGCTCCCCTGCTACTACAGCTGCTCCTACTGTTGCTGCTATAGCTGGTGCTGCTGCTCGTACTATAGCTTCTACTGCTATTTTCGCTTCTGTTGTTGCAGCCCCTGCCGCTTCTGTAATAAAGTTGCTACGTGATGCTAGTGCTACTGCAACTACTGCAGCCGTTACAGCGGTTGTGGTGGCTGCTGGTGCTACAGCAAAGCCACCTACGGGGAAGGGGAATTTTCATTATGTTTTTCTTTCTCGTTCATCCAACCTTACTACTCGCTGCTCACTACTTGTTGCTCGCTGCGAGCAGTGAGCTACGAGAAGTTGCTACGATTGCTGCTCCCAAAAGCTACTACAACTGTTGTTGCTGGTTGCTGCTGGCTGCTACTTGCTACTACTATTGCTGCTACCAGCTGCTGCTACTGTTCGCTGCTGCTACATGCTACTACTACTGCTACCAGTTGCCGCCGTTGCCCGCTGCTGCTGCTGTTGCTGCTGCCGGCTGTTACTGCTGCTCGCTGCTGCTACACGCTGTTGTTGCTACTGCTACCGGCTCCTGTCGCTGCTCATTGCTGTTGCTGCTGGCGGCTGCTTCTGCTACTCGTTGCTTGCTCCTTGCGCTGGCAGCAACACAGTCACTTTATTGGTATCGTCGCCACGTTCATTGACATCATTCTAGCGTTAGTCCTTCTTACAAGTCCCGTGTCTACCAACGCTACCACCGTCGTGGGTTGGGTGCTGCCAAAAAAACTTTGACAACATTTCCCCCACGTGAAGAGCGTTTTGACAACGCCACCCGGCGGGTCAACGCTGCCACAAAAAACTCCGGCAGCATTTCCTCTGCACGAGTGCGGTCTGGGGACCGCCGGCGTTGACTAGACCTGTTCACCAGTGGTCTGCTACTTCTGCAGCGCTCACGCTCTGATGCCACACTAGAAATCTCCTATATCAGCTGGTTGGGGCAGCAACATTGTTGATGGAGCGTGCGAGAACCCACTCTCGTTGCTTAAGCTACCCCCTCAGTCTGCCGCACAGAGCCTAAGTCTGAGGGCTCGGGTTTGAGACTGAGAACTGCGTGCGCCAGAGTTAGCGCCTGACAACAGTTGAAAACTGGAAATGACTTACTGAGAACTAAGAATGAGCAACAATGGGAAATCCCTTCAAATTCTAGCTTCCCCCCCCAGCTTTGTAGAGCTTGTTACTCGGTTTCTCAGACAATCCGAAAATAGACCTATTACTTGTCAAGCAGGGTTTTCTCGGTGAGCCTTGCTAGACTGAAAAGAGCCCAAAACCCTAGCGTCGTCCGTTTTTCCTGAAAACTCGACCATACCATAGTAAGCATGGTGCAAACCCAGTTGTGCGGTCAGAACCAGCAATAAAAATGGCAGTGAGGAGCTATGGCTGCCTAAACCCAGGCAGCGTGTACGCTGATCCCTTGTACCAACCGTGCCCGAAAATCATGGAACCTGGACCCTAGGCATACTATGGCGCTGCAAACGCAACAGTGCAGTCTGAAACAGAGCTGGTCGTGTGCAGACAGCATATAGAGTGATGGTGAATGTTGGCAAAACGACTACCGAGAAGGTCTGCCGATGAAGCTGAGCACGTTGGAGGGAGGAGGCTCCAACAAGTTGCGTGTAGGCCTTAGCGTGCGTCGGCTCCAGCAAACGACACTCCAGCAGTGTCGTGTCTCGTTGTCATTCATCTGAACCCCGATGTACACAATCCAAGAGTGAGAAGATGCGTACAATCTTCCTAGCAACACAGCCGCTTACTGGGCGTCAGTGCCCCGTCAGACGGTGACAACAGTCACAGGTTGTACACACAACGGCAAGGGTCTGGCTAGGAGACACAAGTCGGATTGTCATAATGATTCAATAGCATTTGCAGAGAGAAATGACAAAAGACAGGTCCATGGCATAAGTACCTGCCGCGGCGCACGGCGGGTGTCACATGCGGCAGCACAAGGACTGTCAAAAAACCAGCCCAAAATCACTGTTTTGGTCGTAACTCAGTGTAGACATGTCAGAACGCTACGCCGTCTACACAGAGACGTGCAAAATCACAAGAAAGATGCCACAACTGGTCAAATGCACATATCTGACATCAAACAGTGGACACACAAAGAAAAAACATGCAAATTGGACCCACAGCCAGTCCACCAATGAACTCCTACGTGCTGTAAAAAAACTACAAAAGGTCCCTGGCAGCGTCCAGAGCTCCGGAACGGTCGTCGGTCAGCTCCAAGCTGGTAGTCCACCACCAAACGATGCACCCGTGCCACCTGGGACCGCATCAGGGATTTGCATGGGCATGGACACGGCCGAGTGGTCAAAATAAACTGTACAAGTCGACAAGAACGTCACAAATCACAACACTCCCCCATGACCCGATCGTACGAATGTGCATACACGTGCAGCACTGAAATGAGAACAACAACGAGTGCATAAACAGACACAGACAGATCCCACACTCAACCACTCTCAGGTAAGGGGCGAAGCCCAACAGAACAAATGGCCACCAGAAACTTCCCGCGTGCTAGTGCCTTCGTGAAGAATTCAGCACGGTGCATGTCTGTGCTAACCCGTATGACGGAGATCACGTGTCGCTCCACGAGATCACGCTTTGTACATATCCGGCACGAGTCATGGTGCTAGTGATCTCCTGGTTCCAACACTGAGAGGACTTCTTGACGCCGTACAAGGACTTATACAAGTGCCAGACCTTGTCACCGTCCTCAACGCCCGGTGGCTGAGCCACGTAAATCTCCTCATCCAAAGAGCCATGGAGGAAAGCATTCTTCACGTCCATCTGGAGGAGTTCATTGCTGAGCAACAACACCAAAGAGAGCACGTGCTGAGGTCATGCGGACGACAAGGGAAAAGGTGTCAGTGTAATCGATGCCCTTGATCTGAGAGTACTCCCTGACGACCAAGCGAGCCTTGTGGCGTTCTAGTGAAACATCTAGCTTCACTTTCTTGCAAAACACCCACTTGACCTGGATAGCCTTCCTCCGAGGTTGAAGGTTGACTAGCTTGTAAACTCCGTACTCTCGGATGGCACGAAGCTCATCTTTGTAGGCAGCATGCTAGACTTCCTCGGTGTGCCCGGATCAGGTGCCATAGAGGAAGAGCTCTTAGTGGCAATAGCGCACGCCTCAGTGCTAGGTCTGACGACCACAAGGTCAGCTGCTACATCACAAGCAACATGAAACTCGCGAGTGATGAGATCGTGCCCTACGGGACACACTGGATGTACATCAATGTGCTCAGTGCAAACACTCACGCCTAAGGCCTTTGTGCCGGGTTCACCACTTGCGATGCTGCGAATGGAGCACCTAGGTGCAGGACCTGACACTCACTGGACTCCAGAGTCTAATGGTCAAAGATAACCGGTTGGCACTACGCCGAGGAGGTCGCTGAAGCGCTCCCCCACAACCCATGCCTATCGGGCCTGATGTAGTAGTAGAGTACAACGTCTGCGGTCTCGCACGATCTCCATGTCAAGAAACACCGCTGCCGGACCAAGGTCCTTCATCCTGTAGGCAGTCTGGAGGACAACCTTGGCCTCCTTCACAGCCTACAGTGAAGGAGACGTGATCAGAAGGTCATCGACATAGACCAGGATGGCGATGAACCGCTCAGGCGTCTGTCGGATGAAGAGAGAGGGATCTGCCTCACTCTGTACATATCCTGCACGAGTCACGGTCCTAGTGATCTCCTCGTTCCAACACCAAGGAGACTGCTTGAGGCCGTACAAGGACTTGCGCAAGCGCCAGACCTTGTCATCGTCCTCAAAGCCGGGTGGCTGAGCCATGTAGATCTCCAGATCCAAAGAGTCATGGAGAAACGCATTGTTCACATCCATCTGGTGTAGTTCCCAGTCATGCTGAGCCACTACACCGAACGAAGCTCGAGCTGAGGTCATGCGGCCGACAGGGGGCAAAGGTGTCAGTGTAATCGATGCCCTCAATTTGAGAGTACCCCTTGACAACCAAGCAAGCCTTGTGGCATTCCAATGAGCCATCTGGCTTCACTTTCTTACGAAAGACCCACTTGACCTGAATAGCCTTCCTCCCAGGTGGAAGGTCGACTAGCTCATAAACTGCGTGCTCTCGGATGGCGCGAAGCTCATCCTCACAGGCAGCATACCACGCATCAGCATCCTTTGATGAGAGAGCTTCCCTCAGTGTGCCCGGATTAGGCGCCAAAGAGGGGGAGCTCTACGTGGCAAGAGCGCACGCCTCGGTGCTAGGTCTGATGACCACAAGATTGGGTGCTGCATCACAAGCGATGTGAAACTTGTGAGTGACGAGATCGTGCCCGACGGGACATGCTGGGTGTACCTCTGTGTGCTCAGTGCAGACACTCAGGCCTAGGGCCTTTGTGCCAGGATCGCCACTCGCGATACTGTGAGTGGAGCACCTGGGTGCAGGACCAGGCACTTGCTGCGCTCTGGAGTCCAACGGTCGAAGACGACCGCCAGGCTCACGGGAGTAACCTGTGCTCAAGGGGCACACCTCAGGCTCAGAAACAGGCACAAGTGCAGCTG
Organism: Penium margaritaceum; assembly: GCA_023375785.1. Lineage (NCBI taxonomy): Eukaryota > Viridiplantae > Streptophyta > Zygnematophyceae > Desmidiales > Peniaceae > Penium > Penium margaritaceum. Next base: position 15,836 of record SZWC01025111.1, on the reverse strand, counting down.
GGGAGGACTGAGGCAAGAGAGCTGGTGATGCCCTGCGAGAAGATGCGGGTGTGGGAGACACGTGACTCGGGGTGACTGTAGGAGCAGGTGAGACAGGGCTATGCATAGAGGAAGGAGTGCCGACGGACATAAATACGGACACAGGAGTACGCATAGGTGTAGGATCATGGGTACGTGAGCGATGCGAGGGAACGGGGGTAGAAGCCGGCGGTGCTAGAGAGGTCTCTGGGCCGACAACGATGATCGTTAGGTCATCAAGAGCCGGAGACCGCGAAGTGGAGGGAGCTCAAACGGACACATCAGCCTAGCAAGGGGTGCTTGCAGGCGCAGACTCCCCCATCCGGCGAGAGACCTCATACGTAGGAATGTGGGTGACAGACAGTGACGTAATCGATGTGAGATCACGGTAGATGAGGGACTCAAAGAAGAGCGCGTCACGGGACTCAACAATGCGATGACGAGCAGGGTCCCAAAAGCACCAGGCCTTCGACCGTGGGGAGATACCAACGAAGGCACACAAGCGGCCCCGCGGTGAGACCTTGGACCCCTGTTGGTCCTCCGTGTACCACACAGAAGCCAAGGATCCCCGAACGCGAGCGAGGCGGAGGTCAGCACGGTGACCAAACCAAAGCTCATACGGTGTAACGTGGTCCGGAAGGGGACCGTGCAGGAGGCGGTTCCAGACCCAAGTCATGTGGGCGAAGCCCTCGAAAGCGAAGGACTCCGGGCGACCACACTTTGATCGCATAACACGAACCGCATCCTCCATGGTGCGGTTCTAATGCTCAGAAACACTGTTCTGCTGAGGAGTAGCAGGATTGGAGACCTGGTGAAAAATCCCGTGCTCAGGGAAGAAGCTATCCATCTCGCCTAGAAACTCGCCACCACGATCCGAGCGGAAGGTGTGCAGAGTGTGGAGAAACTGACGCTCAGCCATCACTAGCCAAAGGCGAACCGCGAGCGCGGCGTCACTCTTCTGGCGTAGGCTGTAGACCCACCGCATCCGGGTGAAGTCATCAGTCAGGGTCAAGACGTATCGACCTCGATCGGACAAAGACCCGACAGGAAGAGGACCAAGAAGGTCTGAATGGACTAACTCGAGAGGGCGAAGGGCACGAGAGCTGGAATCAAGGTAAGTGCAGTGATGCATCTTACCCTGGGCACAGAAGAGGCAGCCGGTCTTGGGCGGCTTCTCGAAAGAAGCCGCGTCATGACCGAGGGCAGGCTGTGTCCAAATGAGCTTCGACACAGTGTCGGAGCTCCCATAACAGAGACGGCGATGAAGCAATCGCTGGTGATCATAAGACTGGACACTAGTGACAAAAACACAAGCTGAAGGGGAAGAAGAGCAAGGAGCGGAAGTCTAGGAGACACGATCTAGATCATCCACAACAGAGGCACAGAGAACAATGCTGCAAGTGTCAATAGCAATCACAGTCGCGGAGTCGTCAGTGTGCTCCACAGAATGTCCCATCAGTGTGCAAGCACGGACAGAAAGCAAACTGAGCTCAAGGTCAGGCACAAATAGCACCTCAAAAAGATACAAGGGGCCAGAAGGACCATCAAAACGTACGACCCCAACACCCTGGACTGGCAAGGACTAACCAGAGCCTGTGTGGACGGAACGAACAGACGCAACAGGGCCGAGAACAACGAAATCACTATGACGATACGTCATGTGATGAGTGGCACCTAAATCAATGATCCAAGTGCCGTCGGAATCACGACTGGAGGACGTCACTGTACAACGGGCAATGGAACACTCGGCCTCAGACGGATGCTGGGCAACAGGTGGGGAGAAACGATGAAGGGCACAACGGTGAGACTCATGAATCCAGTCTGTACGGTCAGGCCCATCGTCATCACATGCAGACTGTGCCCCCCCACACGAGTCATCCCAGGTCACCAGAAAAGACGGCCCGACAGTCTGTGAACCACCCGGCTGTGACAACACACTCGCACCTCCCTGAAAGCGGAGCGCCAAAAGGTGGCGGAGCTCGGCCATGGTGTGGTCACATGGGTCAGGGCCGCCGTTGGTCGCTGGTGAAGATCTCTGCGGTCGTGGTCACCGCGCGTCCGGAGGATGTACTACTCCATGTAGACCTATGTGCGTGTGCAGCCTGGAGCCCGCGAGTAATCCGTGCCCAGTCGAGCGGCTGCTGGTACTCGGTGTAGCAATGGGCACCTCCAAAGTTGTAGTAGTGAACGGAACGTCCACCACTACTGCCTGATGACGGCTGGTGTTGCGGCTGCTGCTGGCCCGAGCCGCGCTTTCGTCGCCCCTTCTTCCCCTGTGTTGCTGCCGCGATACCCTATGTCTGATTTGGTGTAATCGGGGTGCAAGGGGAGGAGGATGACGAGGCGAAGGATGGAGAAAAGGTCTGCAGGAGGGGCGTCGGTGGTGATGCAACGACTGCTGCAGTAATGGAGGTCTATTGATGAGTCACGGCTGCCTCACGAGCTGAAGTCACCTGGAGGAAAAGCTGGTGTGCCCAGGGGAGAAGCTGCACTGAGGCCGAAAAGGGCTCAAACACGGCATCGCTGTACCGCGTGAAGATGTCGGTGTGCTCAAGGCGAACCCCGAGCATGATCGTGCGAAGCGCCCACAGCTGTGTACCTCCTGAAGTCCCAAGGCGCATGTAGATGCGCATAGCTCGTCGCCAGTAGTCTGGTGCGGGCTCGGTAGGCCCCTGGCGTAGGGAGTGAAAGGCACGGATGTGTCCAGCGCAGGTGGCATGCGTCTCTGCGGCGACCAGGGACAGTGCTAGATCCCAGCCCCCGCATGGATCAGCGCCGGTGCCTGTGTTCGCCTCGCCAAGGAACGGGCGAAAGTCAATGATGGTCTCGCGCGGCATGGCGTAGAGGAGCCCGCGCATCGCCCTAGCTGCTGTCAGCATCTGAGCTCGCTCCGTAGTCTGATACGGACTGTGGTAGTAGGGCCACACGCCCTCTGAAGTGGCCTAGACCTGAAAGAGGATCTCCCAGCAGTCAAAGCCGTCCTCGCTGACATACCGGGGAGGTGGCATCTCAAAGTCCTTGGGTTGCCGCTCTGTAAGGAGAGCAACCACAGGCTGGGAAGGATGAGATATGGGAAAGACACCGGGAAGAGGGAAGTCGTTGGGGTGGAGGTCACGCGATGATCGGAGCTCCGGGAAGCGGGATGTGTGTGGGGGCCGAGGGCTCGTCTCAAGCTGATGGATACGCTCCTGAAGCATACGAATCTCGCGCTCGGGTGAGTCGCCCTCCATGCCTGGCATGTCTGGATCTTCGTCCCAAGGCTTAGGAGGTGGCTGATCGGCTCCAACTCCTGTCTCCGGTGCAGGAGCTGACTACTGTGTAGACGGTACAACCCCGGCCGTGCCCTCAGAAGTCTATTGCGGGGTCGTGGAATGACCTCGAAGGAGCTCGGTGAGTATACGGATGGCGTCAGTCTCCTCCTGCTACAGTCGATGCATCTCGTCCTGCTGGCTCCGCAGGTCCTCAATGGCCTGCGAACTTGGGCTCATGACCCCTGAGGAGGAAGAAGAGGGATCTATCACCCCTTTTCCCTTCTCGTCGGATGGAGACATGGTGCCGCTCATTATGTGCCAAGAAATCAAAGTGGTCAAACTGCAGAACCGTGAGCGGTTCTCGAGAATTTGAAAGGCTGGCAACTTTTGACCCTCCGACCATAGTTTTCACCAAGTCAGGTGCTGACATCAGCAGAAATTTGCTGACGTCAGCAAAACCTGCTGACATCAGCAAGTCAAGATGTTGACGTCAGCTCGCCCCCTTCCTTTTGTTGTTGTCAACCCTCACGACTGCTACGCGAGCCGGCGGCCGCTTCGCAGCAGTCGCGCGGAGCTGTGCGGAAGCTACGCAGCAGCTTCCGCTCGGCTGCTGCTGTTGCTGCGTCGTCGGCTGCAACAGCAGCCGCACGGCTGCGTGCAGAGCGGCCACATGGCCGCTGCCTACACGCATGTGGCAGCAGTTGCTTGCTGCTACTGCTGCTACGTGCTGCGGCTGTTGCACGCTGCTGCAGTCGCCGCGCGCTGCCGCCGCTGCTCCTGCTATGCTGCTACTGCTGTTGACGCTGCTGCTGCTCCGCTTCTGCAAATGCCGCTACCGCTGTTGCTACGCTGCTGTTATGCTGCCGTCGCTACTACTGCTACCGCTGCTGTTGTGCTGCTGCCGCTTCACGCAGCTGCTGTGGTGCTGTTGTCGTGCGCTGCTGCCGTCGCTGCTGCTGTGCCGCTACTCTGCTGCACTGCTGTTGCTGATGCTGTTGCTGCTGCTGTTGAATGCCGCTGGCGACTGTAGTCTCACATGGAGGTGGTGAGCGACATCGACGGCGGTCTGCTATCGTCGAGGAGTCCCTGTGGATCAGCTCTCAATGTTGCTGCTCTGCTGCGTCTCTGCTGCGCAGCTCGGGTTGTGATGTTGTCAGTCATACACAGTTGTACAGTTGGTTGTGACCACTCGGCCATGTCCATGCTCGTGCAGATCCTTGAGGCGGACCCAGCTGGAGAAAGAGTTCCCTGAGGTGATGCTCCACCCGCTGGAGGCAGCCTGGCAGCCTACCCAGTGTACCAGAGGGCTCCCACAGCCCACGGACTACGTTTGGAGGTCTTCAGGATTTTCTCGGTGGACAGCCCTGCCAGGCTGATTTACATGTTTGTTTTCTTACACTCTCCGGCTGTTCCCGGACGTAGGCGTGTGACCAGTCGTTGTGTCTGTCTTTTCATTGTGCATCCGTAGGATTAGACGGCGCTCCGTTTGGACGCTTATGCGCACAATTATGGCCAAAATAGTGGTTTTGGGCCGGTTCAGGTTTGACAAGCACCGCCGTGTGCGCCACCCGCGGTGAGCCACGGCGGCTATTTATGCTGTGGACCTGTCATTTGTTATTTCTCTCTGCATTTACTTCAGTTGAAGCTTGAGATACAAGTGCACGTGTCTCTCCCTACCCTTGCTGTCCCTTGCATGACCTGTGTGTCAACCAGCCAGACCCGTGCTGTCAGGCTAGCAAGCAGAAAGGCTAGGAAGCTTCCTCGAATCTTCTCATGGTATCAGAGCAGGCGAGCCAGTGCTCGTCGTGCTACGCAGCAGAGACGCAGCAGCTGCAGCAGCAGTGAGCAGCAGCAGTGGCAGCAGCCCACAACAACAGCAGCACGTCCTGGTTGGACCCATCACCACCCTGAGTCGCTTGAAGCGACAAGAGCACGCAGCGACGCATATGCCATCATCCTGATGGGTCAGAAACCGCAACGGCAGGTTCGTGCTGCAGCTGCAGCGTGCCACAACGGCTTGAGGCCGTTGGAGCCCTTGCGCGCAGCAGCAGCCGGTCCGAGGCCGCCCGTGTGGCAACTTGGAGCCGCAAACCGGGCGAGCAACAGCACCATCACCGAGTAACAGCAGCAGCGGCGGCCGTGGCCACTCAGGCACCAGAGGCACCAGTACCTTTTGTAGGTGCTGACTCCAGCCGTGCAGCTTCCTGGAAGCCGCACGGACGTGGAGGAGCCGCAGACGCAAATCGTGTCAGCCGCCATCCTCTCTTCACCCGCCTGTGCCGGACTCAAATAGCTACCAAAAGTTGCGCGCTATGGCTCGTTGGAAAGCTTAGATCTCAAGCTTTCCATCGCGCCCTTTCTCGCCTCATTTGGAGCTCTGTAGCCTCCAGCATTCACCGTTCCGCATCACTGATTTGAATTTTTCATTTTTTCGGCCTGAGCACAAAATCAGATCGTTTTGGCCTTTTTCCCTACTTTTTGAAGACGAACATTTCACCATTGTCTTCAGCATCCTCAGACGCCTCTGTGGTCCAAATTTCGCTTCATTTGGACAACCTTCAATTTTTAGTGGTGAAAATTTAAATTTTTAAATTTTCAGCACTAAGCCGATTTTTTGGTCAGAAGGTCGACTTTTGCCACCGTCCTAAATCGGCGAGAAACGCTGACGGTTCTGCGTTCGGACGACTTTCGCACCGCCTCAGCATGGAGCCGAGCAGCTCCAAGGGCAAGGAGCTGGAGGACACCGTCACGAGCGGGGGCCGCAGCCCACGCTCAAAGGCGATTGACTTCCTGCTGGTGGAGCAGTCGTCACTCCGCCAGCGCCAGGATGAGCAGTCAGCTACGCTGCGACAGATCCGCGATGCCTTGGTCTCTCTGTCTGGGACACCGGGACATCAGCCCAGGAGAGAGAGAGAGNATTCACCGTTCCGCATCACTGATTTGAATTTTTCATTTTTTCGGCCTGAGCACAAAATCAGGTCGTTTTGGCCTTTTTCCCCACTTTTTGAAGACGAAAATTTCACCATTGTCTTCAGCATCCTCAGACGCCTCTGTGGTCCAAATTTCGCTTCATTTGGACAACCTTCAATTTTTAGTGGTGAAAATTTAAATTTTTAAATTTTCAGCACTTAGCCGATTTTTTGGTCAGAAGGTCGACTTTTGCCACCGTCCTAAATCGGCGAGAAACGCTGACGGTTCTGCGTTCGGACGACTTTCGCACCGCCTCAGCATGGAGCCGAGCAGCTCCAAGGGCAAGGAGCTGGAGGACACCGTCACGAGCGGGGGCCGCAGCCCACGCTCAAAGGCGATTGACTTCCTGCTGGTGGAGCAGTCGTCACTCCGCCAGCGCCAGGATGAGCAGTCAGCTACGCTGCGACAGATCCGCGATGCCTTGGTCTCTCTGTCTGGGACACCGGGACATCAGCCCAGGAGAAAGAGAGAGGCAACCCCATCGGCCCAGGAGTCTGTTGGCCCCACTGCCGCCCCTGCGCAGAGACGAGAGTCCATGGTCGAGGAGTGGGATCAGGCGCCACCTCCCACTGGGGAAGACGCTCTTCGCCGGCTGATGGAGCAGATGAGGAGCCTGCGCATTGAGACACCGGCGCCCAGTCCGAGGGGACAGCAGCAGCAGCAGCAGCTGACCGCCCCGCATCAGGTCTCGGGTGCCACTGGAGGAGCAGCGTTGATGCCTTTCATGCCCTTCCCACGCCCGCTCCTAGCACCACCAGAGGTCCACCTCCCCACGGAGCGATGACCCAAGGACTTCGAGACTTCCCCGCCTCGCTACGACAGCAAGGCGGGGTTTGACTGTTGGGAGGTGCTGTTTCAGGTATGGGCACACTCAGAGGGAGTCTGGCCCTACTACCACAGCCAGTACCAGACGGCTGATCCGCTCCAGTCCCAGACGGCAGCGCGTGCCATGCGTGGACTGCTGTACGCAGTTCCACAGGAGACAGTGGTCGACTTCCGCCCCTTCCTGGGCGCGCCTGGGACAGGAGCAGGCGCACACCCGCGCCGCGGCTGGGAGCTGGCGTTGACCCTTTTTGCGGCAGGGACTCACGCGACCCGGTCAGCGCGCCTTCGCGAGTTCCACTCCCTTCATCAGGGATCCTCGGAGTCAGCAGCTGATTATTGGCGTCGGGCCATGCGCCTGTACACTCGTCTCGACACCGGAGGCGGCTCTCAGCTCTGGGCGCTAGACACCATCATGCTGGGAGTGCGCCCCGAGCTCACTGACACCTTCTCCCGCCTCGACCAGGACGTCCTCGCGTCCATGTC
>SZWC01025110.1:15233-28634 GCA_023375785.1 Penium margaritaceum | reverse complement strand
ATAGATATAGATATAGATATAGATATAGATGTAGATATAGATATAGATATAGATATAGATAAAGATATAGATATAGATATAGATATAGATATGGATATAGATATAGATATAGATATAGATATAGATATGGATATAGATATAGATATAGATATAGATATAGATATAGATATAGATATAGATATAGATATAGATATAGATATAGATATAGATATAGATATAGATATAGATATAGATATAGATATTGATATAGCTCAGTGTCCCCCACACACGCATCTCCGCGCACGGCATCTCCGACTGCCTTGTCTCAGCCCTCACCAGTTGTGGTCGCACCTGTCCCTATGGTCGTACCTGTTTCTGAGCCTGAGGTGCGCCCCTCGACCTCCGGTTACTCCCGTGAGCCTGGTGGTTGCCTTCGACCACTCGATTCTGGAGCTCAGCGAGCGTCCCGTTCCGGACCTAGACCTTCCTCTCGCAGCATCGGGAGCGGTAATCCATGCACAAAGGCCTTAGGCCTGATTGTCCGCACTGAGCTTTCAGAGGTACACCCAGCGTGCCCCATAGGGCACGACCTGGTCACTCGCGAGTTCCATATTGCCTGTGAAGCACCAGCTGATCTTGTGGCCGTCAGGCCAGACACTGAGGCATGTGCACTTGCCACGCACAGTTTCCCGTCCATGGCGCCGGACCCGGGCACATTGAGGGAGGCTTTCTCATCGCAAGATGCTGATGGCTGGCAAGCTGCTTGCGAGGATGAGCTTTGCGCTATCCGAGAGTACGGAGTGTACGAGCTGGTCGACCTTCCCCCTGGGAGGAAGGCGATTCAGGTCAAGTGGGTCTTTTGCAAGAAAGTGAAGCCGGATGGCTCACTAGAATGCTACAAGGCCCGCTTGGTCGTCAAGGGGTTCTCTTAGATTGAGGGAGTTGATTACACTGACACCTTTGCCCCTGTTGGCCGCATGACCTCAACACGAGCTCTGTTTGGTGTAGTAGCTCAGCATGACTGGGAACTACATCAGATGGATGTGAACAACGCGTTCCTCCATGGCTCTTTGGATGAGGAGATCTACGTGGCTCAGCCACCTGGCTTTGAGGACGGTGGCAAGGTCTGGCGCTTGCAAAAGTCCTTGTACGGCCTCAAGCAGTCTCCACGGTGTTGGAACCAGGAGATCACTGGCACCTTGACTCGCGCAGGATACGTACAGAGCGAGGCAGACCCCTCACTCTTCATCCTACCGACACCCGAGCAGTTTACCGCCATCCTGGTCTATGTTGATGACCTTCTGATCGCGTCTCCGTCACTGGAGGCCGTGAAGGAGGCCAAGGCTGTCCTGCAGACCGCCTACAGGATGAAGGACCTCGGTCCTACATCGGTGTTTCTTGGTATGGAGATTGTGCGAGATCGTAGACATCGGACACTGTTGGTGCATCAGGCCCGATACGCACAAGTGGTGGGGGAGCTCTTTAGCGATCTCCTTGGTGCAGTGCCCACTAATTCCACACCACTCACACCTGATGGTCAGGATGCCCTGAAGGTGGATGACCCTACACAGCTGGGGGAGACAGTGGACGTGACCTTGTACCTCTGTCTCATCGGATCTCTGATGTACATGGCCATTACCACACGTCCCGACATCGCGTTCGCCGTCAACCTCCTCGCTCAGTTCTCGTAGGCTCCACGTTCGAGATCTCTTCACGCGGCTGTGCAAGTGGTACGGTACGTGGTCTCCACGCCGTATCTCGGACTCTGTTTTCGTCGGCAGTGTTCGGTGGTCGTTGATGGCTACACTGACAGCGACTGGGCTTGGAGTCCTGACGAGCGCAGTCGCACTGGCTACGTGTTTCTCCTCGGTGGTACAACTTTGTCTTGGCAAAGCGAGAAGCAGGGCTGCATCGCACGTAGCTCGTCGGAGGCAGAGTATGTGGCTTTGGGGGCAGGGGCTGCTGAGGTAGTTTGGCTGCAGCGCTTGTTTCTTGAGCTTGGGTAGTCAGTACCCGCCATTGTGCTACGTTGCGACAACTAGAGTGCTCTCGCCATTGCGGAGAACTCTGGTGTTTTTCATGTTCGCACAAAGCACATTGCGGTTGAGCATCAGTTCGTTCGTGATGTGGTGGAGCAACGCGTGATCTCCATCATGTGGGTTGGCACTGACTTGCAGCGAACTGATTTCTTGACGAAGGCACTTACCCGCGGAAAGTTCCTGGTGGCCATTCGTTCTGTTGGGTTTTGCCCCGTGCGTGACAGTGGTTGAGTGTGGGATATACGTTGTCGTCTCATCTATCTGTGTCACTCACAATATGGTTGTACCAGTGCTGCACGCGTATGGACATGCGTACCATCGGGTCATGGGGGAGTGTTGTGCTCTGTGTCGTTCCTGTACAGTTTATTGTGACCACTTGGCCGTGTCCATACTCGTGCAGATCCCTGAGGCAGGCGGCCCTGGTGACACCGGCGCGACGACAGGCAGCAGACTACCCGTCTGGGGCTGACTGACCACTGTTCCAGAGCCCCAGATGTCACCGGGACTCCTTGCTGTGCCTTCTATGTCTTGCAGGCGCCTTTTGGCGGACTGAGCATAAGGCCCATTTGCATGTTTTTGCATTTTATTCTCGCTGTCAATCGATGGATGCATACATGTGACCAGTCGTTGTATGCGTCTTTTGATTTTGAACATCTAGGTTCAGACGGCGTAGGATTCTGACATGTGAACGCAGAGTTACGGCCAAAACAGTGGTTTTGGGCCGGTTTTAGGACAGCTCTTGGACTGCCGCTTGCGACACCCGCCGTGCGCCGCGGCAGGTATTTATGCCTTGGACCTGTCAGTTGTCATTCCTCTCTGCATATGCTATATTGAAGCATTCTGACACTTTGACTTGTGTCTCCTAGCCAAACCCTTGCCGTTGTGTGTACGACCTGTGACTGTCGTCACCGTCTGACTAGGCACTGACGCCGGGTCAGCGGCCGTGTTGCTAGGAAGCTTCTACGCACTTTCTCANACACCCGCCGTGCGCCGCGGCAGGTATTTATGCCCTGGACCTGTCAGTTGTCATTCCTCTCTGCATATGCTATATTGAAGCATTCTGACACTTTGACTTGTGTCTCCTAGCCAAACCCTTGCCGTTGTGTGTACGACCTGTGACTGTCGTCACCGTCTGACTAGGCACTGACGCCGGGTCAGCGGCCGTGTTACTAGGAAGCTTCTACGCACTTTCTCACGTGTTCCAGGGTCATGAGGAGATCTGCCTTGCACGTTACGGAAGCGTCTGGCTCGTCATGTTGGTCGTTTTGGTTCAAACCGTTGTGATTTGTGACGTTCGTGTATAGTTTACTGTGACCACTCGGCCATGTCCATACTCGTGCAGATCCCTGAGGCGGGCCCTCGTGACACCGGTGCGACGAATGGCGGCGGACTACCATTCCAGAGCCCCATATGCTGTCGGGACTCCCTGCTGTCTTTTCTACAGCATGCAGGCGTCGTTCGGCGGACTGACCGCGAGCCCCATTTGCATGTTTTTGCATTATATGTCCACAGTCTGATGATGGATGCGTACATGTGACCAGATGTAGCATCCGTCTTTTGATTTTGCATGTCTAGGTTCAGACGGCGTAGCATTCTGACATGTGTGCGCAGAGTTACGGCCAAAACAGTGGTTTTGGGCCGGTTTTAGGACAACACTTGGACTGCCGCGTGCGACACCCGCCGTGCGCCGCGACAGGTATTTATGCCCTGGACCTGTCAGTTGTCATTTATCTCTGCATATGCTATATTGAAGCATTCTGACACTTTGACTTGTGTCTCCTAGCCAAACCCTTGCCGTTGTGAGCATGACTTGTGACTGTTGTTAGCGTCTGACCAGACACTGACGCCTAGTCGGCGGTTGTGTTTCTAGGAAGCTTCCACGCATTTTCTCATGGTATCAGAGCAGTGAGACAGTTCTCATTGAGCTGCGCAGTAGAGGCGCTACAGAGCAACAGCAGTGAGAGTCACCGCTGCAGCAGATTCCTTTGGGGCCTATTGGAGACAGCCGGGTACCGTCGGTGCAGCCCTCACCCACCACATGAGATCGTAGCAGTGTTGTTGCCACCGTGCCAGTAGCAACAACTGTGTAGCAGCAGCAACTGCGGTGCATGGCGGCTGTAGTGAGCGCAGTCGCCATCCAGAGCCACTTTGGCAGCAGCAGTAGCGGCGGCTGCAGCAGCGTAGCAGTAGTGGCGGCAGCAGCAACGCAATAGCAGCGGTGGCAGCAGTAGCGCAGCAGCAACGGCGGCAACAGCAGCGCGGCAACAGTAGCACAGCAGCTTCAGCGAGAACCGCAGCGGCAATATATGGGCAGCAATAGCAGCAGCAGCGCAGAACTGGATGCAGCAGCAGCGCGCAATGGCGACAGCTGGCAACAACCGCAGCGCGCAGCAGCAACAGCAGCAACAGCAGCAGCGCAGCCGCTGCTGCCACCACAGCATACGTAGCTACACAGCTGCTACTACAGCTGACAGCACAGCTGTAGCAGCAGCTGAGCGGAAGCTGTTGCGCAGCTTCCGCATCGCCGCCGCGGAGCGGCTGCACGCTCGCGAAGAGCCGCGAGAAAGAAAAAAGGGAGGGGAGGCGAGCTTATGTGAGCAATTTTGTTTGCTAACGTCATCAGGTCGTGCTGACATCAACAACCACTTGTTGACGTCAGCACCATACTTAGCCAAATTTTTGGCCGGACAGTCAAAAGCTGCCAGCATTTCAACCCCTCGAGAGACGCTGACGGTTTTGAAATCCGACAAACTTGACCTGTCACCACATACTGAGTGGTGACATGAGCCTATCTGACAACAAGGAGAAGGGACCAGTCGACCCCTCCTCCTCTTCATCCGCTGTACTGAGTCCATGCTTGTAGGCCATTGAGGATCTGCAAAGCCAGCAGGATGAGATGCGTCGCCTCCAGAGAGAGCTGACTGATGCTATCCGCACGCTGACTGAGGTTCTGCGTGCTCAGTCCACGACTCCTCAGCTGGCTTCTGAGGGAGCTGCCAGCGTCGCGTTCTCTACCCATCAGTCGGCTTAGGCACCCGTGACAGACGCTCGACCCGTCCCACCATCTGCTGACCTCCTGGATGATGAGCCACTCATGCCAGACATTACGGATGATTCCCCGGCTCAGGAGATTCGAGTTCTTCAGGAGAGCCTCCGTCAGCTGCAGACAAGCACCCGATATCCTCCTTTTTCCCTGATACGATCATCACTTGACTACCCCGGTGACCATCCTCTTCCAGGAGTCTTTCCCATCTCTCATCCTACTCAGCCTATGGTTGCTCTCCCCACGGAGAGGCAGTCAAGGATTTTGAGGCACCACCTCCACGGTACATCAGTGAGGATGGCTTCGACTGCTGGGGGATCCTGTTTCAGGTGTGGGCTACTTCTGAGGGAGTGTGGCTTTACTACCACAGCCAGTACCAGCCTACAGAACCAGCATAGGTACTGACAGCAGCCCGAGCCATGCGCGGATTCCTCTACGCCATGCCACGCAAGACCGTTGTCGACTTCCGCCCCTTCCTTGGCGAGGCCGGAACAGGCATCGGCGCCGATGCCCATGGAGGTTGGGATTTGGCCTTATCCATGTTGGCCGCAGAGACGCACGCCACTTGTGCATCACACATTTGTGCTTTCCATTCGCTCCGTCAGGGGCCTACAGAGCCTGTAGCGGATTACTGGCGACGCGCCATGCGCATCTACACGCGCTTGCGGACCTCAGGAGGCACACAGCTATGGGCACTTCGTATGATTATGCTCAGAGTTTGCCTCGAGTACACCGACATCTTCACACGGTAGAGCGACGCTGTCCTCGAGCCCTTCTCAGCCACTCTGCAGCTGCTTCCTTGGGCGCATCAGCTCTTCCTTCAGGTGACCTCAGCTTGCGAGNCCGTCAGGGGCCTACAGAGCCTGTAGCGGATTACTGGCGACGCGCCATGCGCATCTACACGCGCTTGCGGACCTCAGGAGGCACACAGCTATGGGCACTTCGTATGATTATGCTCAGAGTTTGCCTCGAGTACACCGACATCTTCACACGGTAGAGCGACGCTGTCCTCGAGCCCTTCTCAGCCACTCTGCAGCTGCTTCCTTGGGCGCATCAGCTCTTCCTTCAGGTGACCTCAGCTTGCGAGGTAGCCATAGTCCATCAGGAGACTTCCCTCATTGCAGTAGCCATCGCATCACCGCCATCTTCTCTCATGATGTCTCCCTCTTCCTCCTCCATCACTTCGTTAGCTTCCTCTTCCTCTTTGACCCCGTCTACACGCACACAGAAATAGGGCATTGTAGCAGCTGCCTAGGGGAAGAAGGAGAATTGGAAGCGTGGATCAAGTCAGCAGTCGTCATCCTGTGGTAGTAGTGGTCGTTCTGTGCACTGCTACAACTGTGGAGGCGCCCATCGCTACACCGAGTGCCAACAACCGCTTGACTGGGCACGGATCACTCGTGGGCTCCAGGCTGCTCATGCTCTCCGTTCCACGTCTAGCACGTCACCCGCATCCTCCTCCGGACGCGCGGTGGCCACGACTGCAGCTATTCCTGCCTCTTCACTGGTGAGCAGCAGCAATCCGGACCCGCGCAACCGCACCATCGCCGAGCTTCGCCACCTTCTGGCGCTCCGCTTTCAGGGAGGTGCGAGTGTGTTGTCATCGTCCGGTGGTTCATAGACTGCTTGTTTGTCCGTTCTTGTGGCTCGTGACAACGCGTGTGGGGGAGAACAGTCTGCATGTGATGATGATGGGCCTGACTACACCGAGTAGATTCACGAGTCTCATCTTTGTGGTGTGGGTCGTTCCTCCCCACTGACGGCTCATTGTCCCTCTGATGTTGAGTGTTCCATTGGTCGTTGTACCGTGATGTCCACCAGCCGTGACTCCGGTGGCACTTTGATCATCGCTTCTGGTGCCACCCATCACATGACGTGTCGTCGTAGTGACTTTGTTGTTCTCAGTCCTGTCACGTCTGTCTGTTCCGTTCGTACAGGGTTTGGTCAGTCCTTGCCAGTCCATGGTGTTGGGGTTGTATGCTTCAATGGTCCGTCTTGCCCCTTGTACCTTTCCGACGTGTTTCTTGTGCCTGATCTTGAGCTCAACTTGCTTTCTGTGCGCGCCTGCACCTTGATGGGTCTCTTTCTGGAGCATACCGCTGACTCAGCAACTGTGACCACTATTGACACACGTAGTGTCGTCCTGCGTGCTTCAGTCATGGATGATCTGTATTGCATCGCTTGGCCCTCCTCCCCTTGCTCTTCCTCTTCCTCTGGTCGTATCTTTATCACTCGTGTTCTATCTCTGGAACACCAGAGGTTGCTTCATCGCCGTCTGTGTCACTTGGGCTCCGACACTATGTCGAAGCTCATTCGGACACAGCCCGTCCTCGATCTTGACGTGGCTTCTTTCGAGAAGCCACCCAAGACTGACTCTCTTTTTTGCGCTCAGGGGAAGATGCATTGGTGCACCTACCATGACTCTCATTCTCGAGTGCTTCGACCTCTCAAGCTGGTTCACTCAGACCTTCTCGGCCCTCTCCCGATCGAGTCCCTGTCCAAGAGGGGCCGGTATGTTCTGACTCTGACTGACGACTTTACCCGGATGCGGTGGGTCTACAGCGTGAGTCAGTAGAGCGACGCCGCCCTTGCGGTTCGGCTCTGGCTAGTGATGGCTGAGCCTCAATCCTGCCAAACGCTACATACCTTCCACTCGGATCGCGGCGGCGGGTTCCTTGGCGATATGGACTCCTTCTTTGCTGAGCACGGGATTTTTTCCCAGGTCTCCGCTCCTGCTACCCCCCAGGAGAACGGTGTATCTGAGCGCTGGAACCGCACCATGGAGGATGCGGTTTGCGCCATGCGGTCTGAGTGCGGTCTCTCGAAGTCTTTTGTCTTTGTGGGTTTTGCCTACATGACTTGGGTCTGGAACCGCCTCCCGCACGATCCGCTTCTGGACCATACTACACCGTACGAGCTCTGGTTTGGACACCGTGCTGACCTTCGTCTCGCTCGCGTCTGGGGCTCCCTGGCCTCTGCGTGGTACACCGAGGACCAGCAGTGGTCCAAGGTCTCACCTTGGGGCCGTTTGTGTGTCTTCATAGGCATTGACCCGCGGGCGAAGGCCTAGCGCTTCTGGGACCATACTCGTCGTCGCGTCATTGAGTCCCGCGACGTGCTGTTCTTTGAGTCTCTCACCTACCATGACTTGACTTTGATCACAACACTCTCCGCCACCCATGTTCCCTCCTGTGAGGGTTCTCGGCGGATGGGGGAGACTTCCACGCCAGCGAGCATCCCTCATCAAGCAGATGTGACCGCTCGAGCCCCCTCTCGGTCTCCGGCCCTTGATGATCCGGCGATCATTGCCGTTGGTCCAGAGATCTCACCTGTCCAGCATGTTTCACGCCCCACAAGTACCTCTATTCCCACGCCTCCCTCTGCACCAGCACCTGCGTCTGCTGGCACCCCTATTTCTGTATCTGATCCAGCCTCGCCCACTCCCGTTCCTACGTCGGCTGGTACTCCTGCCTCAGTGTCAGGTCCAGTCTTGCCTGCTCCAGCTGTCACACCCAGCCCCGTGTTCCCCACGCACGCATCTCCTCGCACGGAGTTCTCGGCTGCCTCGTCTCAGCCCTCACCAGCTGCGGTCGCATCTGCCCCTGAGCGTGAGGTGCGTCCTTTGACCTCAGGTTACTCCCGTGAGCTCGGTGGCCGTCTTCGACCACTGGATTCTGGAGCTCAGCGAGCGTTGGGTCCCCAACCCAAGCACTCCTCTCATAGCATCGCGAGTGGTGACCCCCGCACAAAGGCCCTAGGCCTAAGTGTCAACACTAAGCCCACAAAGGTACATCCAGCGTGCTCCGTAGTGCACGACCTCGTCACTCGCGAGTTCCATATCGCCTGTGATGCAGCAGCTGATCTCGTGGTCGTCAGGCCCGACACTGAGGCGTGTGCTCTTGCCACGCAGAGTTCTCCCTTTATGGGGCCTGACCCGGACACACTGAGGGAGGCTCTCTCATCACAGGATGCTGACGCTTGGCGTGCTGCCTGCAAGGATGAGCTTCGCGCTATCCGAGAGCACAGAGTCTACGAGCTTGTCGACCTTCCTCCTGGGAGGAAGGCTATTTAGGTCAAGTGGGTCTTTTGCAAGAAGGTGAAGCCAGATGGCTCACTGGAATGCTACAAGGCCCACTTGGTCGTCAAGGGGTACTCTCAGATTGAGGGAGTCGATTACACCGACACTTTTGCCCCTGTCGTCCGCATGACCTCAGCTTGAGCTCTGTTCGATGTAGTNCCCGACCCGGGCACACTGAGGGAGGCTCTCTCATCACAGGATGCTGACGCTTGGCGTGCTGCCTGCAAGGATGAGCTTCGCGCTATCCGAGAGCACAGAGTCTACGAGCTTGTCGACCTTCCTCCTGGGAGGAAGGCTATTTAGGTCAAGTGGGTCTTTTGCAAGAAGGTGAAGCCAGATGGCTCACTGGAATGCTACAAGGCCCGCTTGGTCGTCAAGGGGTACTCTCAGATTGAAGGAGTCGATTACACCGACACTTTTGCTCGTGTCGGCCGCATGACCTCAGCTCGAGCTCTAGTCGATGTAGTGGCTGAGCATGATTGGGAACAACACCAAATGGATGTGAACAATGCGTTCCTCCATGGCTCTCTTGATGAGGAGATTTACGTGGCTCAGCCACCGGGCTTTGAGGACGGTAACAAGGTCTGGTGCTTGCGCAAGTCCTTGTACGGCCTCAAGCAGTCTCAGCGGTGTTGGAACCGGGAGATCACCGGCACTTTGACTCATGCAGGATACGTACAGAGTGAGGCATACCCCTCTGTATTCATCCTACCGACACCCGAGCGGTTCACCGCCATCCTGGTCTATGTCGATGACCTTCTGATCACGTCTCCATCCCTGGAGGGCGTGAAGGAGGCCAAGGCTGTCGTGCAGACTGCCTACGGGAAGAAGGACCTCGGTCCTGCATCGGTGTTTCTCGGTATGGAGATTGTGCAAGATCGCAGACATCGGACACTGTTGTTGCATCAGGCCCGATACGCACGAGTCGTGGGGGAGTGTTTTAGTGATCTCCTTGGTGCAGTGCCCTCCGCTTCCACACCTCTCACACCCGATGGACAGGATGCTCTAAAGGTGGATGATCCTACACAGCTGGGGGAGACAGTGGACGTGACCCTGTACCTCCGTCTCATTAGATCTTTGATGTACCTGGCCACTACCACGCGTCCTGACATCGCATTCGCCATCAACCTCCTCGCTTAGTTCCTGCAGGCTCCACGTCCAAGAGCCCTTCATGTGGCTGTGCGAGTGGTGTGGTACGTGGTCTCCACGCCGTACCTCGGACTCTGTTTTTGTCGACAGTGTTCGGTGGTCCTTGACGGCTAAACGGACAATGATTGGGCTTGGAGCCCAGATGGGCGCAGCCATACTAGCTACGTGTTTCTGCTCGGTGGTACCACTCTGTCTTGGCAAAGCGGGAAGTAGGGTTGCATCGCACGTAGTTTGTCGGAGGCATAGTACGTTGCTTTGGGCGCAGGGGTTGCTGAGGCAATATGGCTGCAGCGTTTGTTTCTTGAGCTTGGGCAGTCAGTACCCGCCATTGTGCTGTGTTGCAACAACCAGAGTGCTCTCGCTAGTGCAGAGAACTCTGGTGTCTTTCATGCTCGCACAAAGCACATTGGGATTGAGCATCACTTCGTTTGTGATCTGGTGGAGCGACGCATGATCTCCGTCATGTGGGTTGGCACTGACATGTAGCGTGCTGATTTCTTGACGAAGGCACTAGCTCGCGGTAAGTTCCTGATGGCCATTTGTTCTGTTGGACTTCGTCCCATGCCTAAAAATTGTTGAGTGTGGGATATGCGTATGTGCCTCATCTGTTTGTGTCACTCACTATTGTGTTTGTACCAGTGCTGCACGTGTATGGACATGCGTACCATCGGGGGAGTGTTGTGATTTGCGACGTTTGTGTACAGTTTACTATGAGCACTCGGCCGTGTCCATACTTGTGCAGATCCATGAGGCGGGCCCTGGTGACACCGGTGCGATGACTGGCGGCGGACTACCGGCTTGGAGCTGGCTGACTACCGTTCGAGAGGCCCATATGCTGCCGGGACTCTCTGCTGTCTTTTCTACAGCTTGCAGGCGTCTTTCGGCGGACTGGTAATTAGGCTTATTTCCATGTTTTTACATTGTATGTCCACCGTCTGATGATGGATGCATGCATGTGACCAGTCGTAGCGTCCGTCTTTTGATTCTACACGTCTAGGTTCCGACGGCGTAGCATTCTCACATGTGTGCGCAGAGTTGCGGCCAAAACAATGGTTTTGGGCCGGTTTTAGGACAGCTCTTGGACTGCCGCGTGCGACACCCGCCGTGCGCCGCGGCAGGTTTTTATGCCTTGGACCTGTCATTTGTTATTCCTCTGTGCATATGCTATTAAAGCATTCTGACGCTTTGTCTTTTGTCTCCTAGCCAAACCCTTGCCGTTGTGTGCATGACCTGTGACTGTCGTCATTGTTCGACCAGGCACTGACGCCTAGTCAACGGCTGTGTTGCTAGAAAGCTTCCACACATTTTCTCACAAACGACGCGTTGTTTTGATGCCTTGTGTAGCAAGTTATGGCCCGGCAAGTGTTTTAGCCTCGACGGGGCTGTTTTGGCAGTTTGCGTACTATGCACAAGTTGCGCTTGGTGCGCGGCCAAACGCGCCATTGGCTGCACTGGTTGCACACCAGAGGTCACAACTATTTAGGAGGCTATGGCTCATTGTTGTAACTCTCTCTGCATGTGTTTTTCATGGAAGCACATTTGACACTCTATTCGTGTCTCTTAGCCAAACCCTTGTCCGACTAGTGTTGACATCGCAAGCTGACTGAGCGCTGCCATCCAGTCAGTGACAGACGTGCTAGGAAGTTTCCTGGCTATTTCCGTTTGGTGTGAGAGCAAACGAGCCACAACTTGTGATGTGTAGCAAAGACGTAGCAATAGCAGCAGTACTAAGTGGTAGCAGCGGCAGCCACCCATAGCAGTAGTAGCAGATCCTAGGAGGACTCACCACCATTACGTTATAGTGGAGTAGCAGATGCAACAGCGGTAGCCGCAAGCCACATCGGCAACATCAGACGTAATAGCAACAGCGGCGTTATGTACTTATAACAGTAGCAGCTACGGGCAGCAGCCGCAGCATCAGCAGCATCATTAGAAGGAGAAGCAATAACGACGACGGCGAGCAGCTGTAGCAGAAGCAACGGAGAGAAGTAGTTACAGCAGTAGCTGGAGCAACAGTACTGGAGGCAAGAATTTACACCAACAACATTGGTGGTGGGAAGCTAGAGCAGTAGCGACAGTGGCTATAGGAGCCGCGGTAGTAGCAGCAGCGACCGGCAACTACAATAGTAGCGACGGGCAGCTGTTATAGTTGTAGCAGCAGTGGCATGTAGCTTCTATAGTAGCCGCAGTGGTAGTAGGAGCAAGAGTAGCAACAGGAGTAGCAACGGCGGATAACTTTAGCAGGACCGGTGGCAAGCAGCAATAGCGGTGGCGAGCGGTTGTTGTAGCGGCGGTAGGCGAGGTAGCAGTTGCAGGAGCAACAGGAGCTGCAGCAACAGCTGAGCAGGGAGCGAGTGCAATTGAGCGGGCAGTAGGAGCAGCGACAAGCAGCAACAGCTACAGCGGCGAGCAACTGCACTAGGCGCAGCAGTAGAAAAAACTGTTGTAATAGGATTGCCCTTGCCTCTGTCTGAGGCATCGCCCGATAACATCATGGCGCCCGACCTCACATCCACGTTTGACACTCTCCGCTCAGTCCTAGAGGCAATCAGAGTCATCTTGACCTTCAACCCCACCGCTTCCTTAACGGTCCCTTTTGCCCGCACTCCTTATGCATGCACTCATTACATGAGATAGCGGATGACATATTTGGCAAGACGTACCCAGGCGGCAGGAGCAATAGCAGCAGTAGTGTCGGCAGCAACAGCAGTGGTGCCGACAGTAGCACCACCATCAGTGATAGGCGCTGTCGAGGAGCAGTCTCCCTTGTCCTTGATCGTAGGATTGGTGCGTCCCCCCTCTCATCTTCTGCTAGTGTGTCGGTCGTGGAGGGGATGGAGTCTCCGTCGATGACCACCAAAGAGCGCAAGATGGATGCTACGGACGGTGGTATATGAAGGTAGTAGTTGGATGATCGCTTGGGGAGGGAGACGTCAAATCTGAGGTGGAAGATTCATCTAAGAAGAGGCCCGTCGTGGAATCAGAGGTGGACGTAGAGATGGAGATGGAGATGGAGACCGTAGCTGACCCCATAGAGACTGCAACCACGGTGAAAGGTATGGCAATAGCAGCAGACGGCTTAGTAGTAGCAATGGTGGTGACAGCCGACACCT
>SZWC01025108.1:0-14576 GCA_023375785.1 Penium margaritaceum | reverse complement strand
GGGGGGGGGGTGGGGGTTGAGGCTGACGAAGTGCCGACCGACGGATGTTGGCCGGCAATCTCCCCCCCCCACCCCCCACTCGTCAATGCTATCGCGACAGTCGCGATGGATGGCATGCCCATGCTTAATCAACAACATGCAACGTTGTTTGAGCATGGTGAAAACCGGGGGGCGGATTAGGCTTTTTTTCTTCTGGACAGGGGCAGATTATGCTTTTTGTTATGGCGGAGTGGCGAATGAGGCTTATCGTTCTTGTGGAGGGGCGGATGAGGCTTATTGTTCTTAAGGAGGGGCGGATGGGGCTTATCGTTCCAACGGAGGGGCGGATAGGGCTTATTGTTCCGACGGAGGGGTATATGAGGGTCAAGGGTGACAAAACAGGGGGTAATCGGCATTTTCACCGAAAAGAATTGTAGTAGATGAATGAGAAATAAATACAAAAACCTTATTAAATAGCATAAAACTACTCAATTACGATTTCATTGTATGAAATTTTTATCTAGAAATCCCACATTTTCCTTTTTGCCTACAAAGCATTCATCATTACCCAGCACTGCACGAAAATGTATTCATGAATCCGTTTTTTTTTTGTAGAAAATAAAACCCATGCTTTTATATCTCTACTGTTGACAGAAACTAACGCGGAACGTACATAGTAAACATCTTTGAACTACATAGAAGATCTTTGTACTCTTTTTTCATTTTGCAAGTGATTTATGTGGTTCTTGTATATTCTCGCCTTTTTAAAATTTGTGAGATTTTTCTCTTCCATTCCATTTTGAATGCCGAATGAATGATGAATCTACGCCGGTACTATGTAACCCTATGCACACTTTGCGTGCAACACCCACCTCTTGTTTTGGGTCACGTAGTAAACCTATGCAATCGGTTCGGTAGCCGAGAATCTGCGCTGAAGTCAGGAAGTCCACTGCACAATTACTTCCGCGATGGCAATTCTACCTGTTGTCGGCTTTTATGTCCACCGACAACACATCGCGTAGTTTCCAAGCTTTTTTTTCTGTACTTCTGTCGCGTCCGGACTATAGGCTCTCTTCAAGCGAGATTATTCTTGCGAAAGCGACTCCCAATCCGAGAAAAACGTGGAAATCGGACAAACCTCGAAAAGCAACCAGGGTTTATTGCGACACAGATACTGGACATCGCAAGTAAGCACGTGACTCAACCAACGACTTCTACTCGGACAGGAGGGGAAGGTTGAGCGAGATTCGTTTATAAGGCACATAACATGTGTGAACCCGGCTCCAGCGCATTACTACGTTACCCCGATGCACGCTTGCGTGCAGTCACTGCCACTAGTTCGGTTACAAAGCATCCATTGGGAGCTCGACCAAAATGCGTGACTCACCCTTTCAGTGGACAAGGTGCTTACTATATTCGTTCAACCTCCATTCATGTACACAAAAGAGGTCCTAGCATGCAAAGGCACACCCCATTTAGCGCGTGTGCAAGGAACACGTGTTGACGAAACTTTGTTTGTAATGCTTTTCGCAAAACCAAAGCCCAATCCTAATGGCGCTGAGAGGGGCCGACTTCAAACAAAGTGGAGGGTCCTCCTCGATCCACCTTGATGTGGATCGAGCACTACCGCCGATTCTGAGTGCGGTCAATCTTGACACTTTACTTCATCCAACGCGACGCTAGTCTTGCAGACTGGCTTCTTGCTCAAACTGGAAATGGGTACCTAAGTCGAAAACAAAGCCGTTTGCACCAGAGTCACTTATACAAGGACCACTTTGACCTCGAAGACTTACTAAAAGTAAAACATGATTTCATAAGTAGTCGTATATATTATGTACGTAAACTACATTTTGATGTAGATGTTCTTGTATTATTCTATTCCCAAACATTATTAACCTTCTATCTCATCCTCGCCTACATAAATGTGTATAACCCAACCCATTCTTGATTCTTCTTGCATCTATCCTCATGTATCAAAATGATGATGTAGTTGGAATTTTGATATTGATTATATTCATTCCTAATCAATATTTTATATCATGTGTGCTTGTCGTACTTCGTAACCTATGCACGCCTTGCGTGTAACCTTGCATCCTTGTTACATTCGTTTCCCAGCCCGCCCTTGGTTTTAAACTTATCACTATATCGTCCCTGGTATTATTAGGGAATGTTAAGCTTCATACTTTAGGGAGGTCAACGTCTTCTGTTTCTCCAGTGGTTACAATGCGCGCGCTTTGTCGCATATGACCAGCGCTAGTTACAAGGCGGGTGCAACTGCTGCTCAGGGGAGTAGACATCTCAAAGCGGTGAGAGTATGAGGCAGCGCTAATGGAAAATGGACAAAGCAGGGGGGTGAGGCAAGAGACGTGAGAGAAAGGCTAGGTGAGGCATACCGGTTTCGGCCACTGGGCCTTCATCAGTGCCATCACCTACATCGAAGGCCTCCTCCAACAAGCAAGGCATCCCAAACCCATGTTATTGTGCAATTGCTATCTTGGGCAATGCGCAACTCCTTCGTTGAGTTTGACAGGTTGACCTACAAAAATATCAAAGGCACTGCAATGGGGACTCCTACGGCCCCAGCCTTTGCAATCTTGTTCATGAGTTTCTAGGATGCTGAGGTGCTCCGAGCATGCCTTATGCAACCTCTACTCCACTGTCGTTACATTGACGATGGCTTCTTGCTCTGGATCAGTGATAAAGTTGGACTCCTCCATTTCCTCTCCACCTTCAACAACAACGACGAGAACATCAAGGTCAAGTGGGACATCTCATCGTCAACAATCGACTTTCTTGATCTCACACTGTTCAAGGGAGAAGGTTCGAGGTCAACAAGGTCTTCGATGTAAAAACGTTCCAAAAAACCATGAATGAATACCTCTACCTCCCTTTTAGCAGCTGCCATCCAAGGAGCTGCCTTCGAGCTTTTATCCTCTCTGAGCTCCGACGCTACCTCCTTCGGACGTCCTCAACCCAAGACTTTTTAGGTATCCAAAAGAAGTTTTTAGTAGGCTCAGAGCTTGTGGCTACCCACAGAAATTTCTCCTTCCTCTCTTCTCCCAGGTTCGACACGCTCAATGACAGCCTACACTTCAAACACTACGCCAACACCTTGAGACATCTCCTTCCACAATGACCTCAATTAGACCCATTGTGCTTAAAACTCTTTTGAACCCTCGATCAGAGAGCTTGCACCTAGGCCATCTTTTCAGACGATTCACCAGATGTCTGAAACGTTAAGCCCTAATGTCTTCTCTGGTAGGCCTATTCTGGCTTGGAGACTCCCAAGGAAAATAGGCACGTACGTGATGTCCTCTAGTTTTGAGTCGTCAACCACTAAGGCTACCACCAAAGTGATCAGAGAGACACGGCTGATTCCACGAGACGCGTTGCATCCCATGTGAGAGAGACTTGTGAGTAGGTGTATTTTAGAGATGTGTTTGTAGTACTTTATTCATGGCACTGATGAAGGCCCTGTGGCCGAAACTGGAATGCCAAACTTAACTTTTCTCTCACGTCTCTTGCCTCACCCCCCAAATTCGTCCATTTTCCATTAGCGCGGCCTCGTATCCTCGCAATTATGAGATGTCTAGTCCCTCCAGCCGTGGTTCAACAATGAGCAGGCGGAGGAATGGGAGGGCATCATCATTTGTGCGTAATGCATTACTATAGAAACGTGACGGTCCCTAATGTTATGCCGAACAAAGCGTAGTTGGTGAGCAGGTAGAATTTGGGAGGCAAAACACGATATACAATTTGTAACACTTGAGAAACATATAGTTAGCGGTTAGTGTACTTCGATGACAAGTGTCAATGATCGAACATATATGCATACAAGTGTCAAGTTACAAATGAGGCATAGTCGAGGTCGTTGGGTTGATCGTTGAGCGGCGGGTGTGGAATTCTGTCGTGAGTACTAGGATTCAAGAAGCTCCTCAGAGAAATCTAAGGGCTTAAAGGATCGACAGTAGAGATGCGAGATGCATCTTTATAAATCAAGATATGTCTCAAAAAGTCAAGAAGTCAACCGAAAGGTCGTGACACATTCATCGTGGGTTGGGGAGAGTGGTCGAACTTGTCAAAAGATGTGATAAGGTTCGTCAGGGGGGGAGGGAAATTGGCCGGATTGCCCTCAACCGTCAGAGCGAATTTTGAGTACTCGCGACACGGTGGGCCATTTCTGTGGTGACAGAAATGCCCACTTGGAAACACTAGGGACTCTTGTGCATCTGGTACATAGCACTTCCCCCCCTCTTAGCCGCGACGTAGTGGTGCGCGTATATTTGTGACCTGGTGACAGCGGTAATAGCCGTCAATTAGGCCATCGACGTCTGGGAGGTTGTCATACGGTTGCCACCTGTTATGCGTGGCGCCGTAGCCGTGCCATTTGACAAGATATTCTGTCGTTTTGCCATGCCGTAAATGGCCGAGGATGTCCTAAATGATGCACACTGTATCCTCTTCCACATGAACGGGAGGAGGGAGAGGGACATCCTTTCCGGGGAAGTTCTCTCCAAGGTCTCAGTAGTACTTCGTTCTGCTCATGTATAACGCAAGATGAACTTGCACAGTGTCAGGGACCTTGTGTCACAAAACTAAGGGGGTTCACTTGCGCTTGATCTCAAACAGTCCAAACCATCGGGGTTTGAGCTTGAAACAGTCGGCTCCGCGGAGTTTGATGTTGGCCAAGCTAAGAAGGACTTTTTTGCCGACAACAAAGATATCGTTGCTGCAACACCGGTCAGGTACTCATTTCATCGCCAATTGCGTCTCTGCGAGTGTTTGCCGAGTTTCCTCCTAGATGGTGGAGAATTCCCAGCTGTGGACGTCAACTGCGGGAATATTGCTTTGGCTATGTTGTCCTGTGGGTGTGGCGGGAAGTTTTCCATATGCCACCTCAAACAGACCCTTACCTGTTGCGGTGGATACTACCAAATCATATGTGATTTCGGCGGTCGGAAGTATTTGTGCCCAATCCTTCCCATAGTTTTTGCATGAGCGTCCGATTGGTCCGCTCGGTTTGGCCATTTGTATGAGGATGAAACACCGTTGAAAGTTTAATTCGGCTATTGTAGCGTGTCATCAGTTCGCGCTGCAAGCGGCTAGTGAATTGACCGTCCCTATCGCTCGTGTTGGTTCTCGTAATGCCGTGTAGCCGCACGATGGTGTTTAGAAACGGTCGTGTTGTTCCTTTGGCAGTGATCATGGTCATTGTTGGAGTAAAGTGGTTTTTGGAAGACCCGTAAAAAGCCACGAGGATTGCGTCTTATCCTTTGGGTATGACCTGTTATCATGTGATAAATTCCATGGAGATGTTGGCCCATGGCTTTGTCGGAATGAGGAGGGTCAACATAAGTCCGGATGGCCTTGTGCGACGGGATTTTTCTCGTTGAAAAGTGTCATGGAATTCACGAAGTTGGCCACGTCGTATTGCATCTTGTCCCACCAGTAGTTTCTAGCCAGCTTCTTGAGCATATTTCACTCTCCAAAGTGGCCACCTGGACTGGTGTCGTGACATTATTCGGGAAACATGTAGCAAAGTTTGTCATTCAGAGGAAAAACCACCTGGCGAGTGAATTTCCATACCCTATGGGGTGCGTCGTACCAATGCTTTGCCTTGTCTTATTCGCCATGCTGGTCGTAGCCTCAAGTGAACAGCCACTCGAGATACGGATCTCGTTAAATCTGGAGTGTTCTTGCCTTTATCATTAGATATGCTCGACGGCTGAGTGCATCTGCTCGGTTGATTTTGCGTAACTGGTACTTGATATCGTTGTCAAACCCGTACTCAAGGAACTCCATCCATAGTGTTTGACATCCACTGAGGTTCAGCTGTGTCTTCAAATACTTTCGACCATGGTGGTCGATACATACGATGCATCGGCGGCACTCCATGTAGCACCGCCATGTCTTAAATGCACGTAAAATTGCCATCATCTCCTTATCGTGTACGGTGTAGTTGAGTTCCGGTCCTCACAGTTTTTGAGACGTGTATGCTACCGGTTGAACGCCATTGCCATGGTCTTGCAAGAGGACTTCGCCAATGGCTTGATCTGAAGCAGTCGTTGCCATGTCGTAGTTGATCATTGGTTAATCGTAAGGCCGGCGGCGAGGTCAGAGCGTTCTGCAAAGCCGTGAACGCTTCTTGTTTGATTTCTCCCAACCGCTACTCATTTTCCTTTCAAGTAACGTTGGAGAGAGGTGCTGACACTCGGGTTTAATCCCGTATGAAACGCCAGTAGTAATTACAAAAGCTAAGAAAAACTTGGACGTCTCAAATTCGATCGGTGCTGGCCGACCAGTGACTGCTACCATTTTTTTGGATTCATCATGATCTGTCCGCCATGGATGACGTGACCCACAGACCTGATCGAATGGCGACCAAAGTTACACTTTGAGAGTTTTCCAAAATTTATCTCTTTGTAAAACTTTTAGAACTTTTTGAAGATGACCATCGTGCTCCTCCTCGGTACGGGTGTACACCACGATGTTGTCGAGGTACACCATGATAAGATTGTCAGGGCAGAGGCGGGTAGTGTTGTTCATTGCTGCCATGAACGTTGTCAGGGAATTTGTAAGTCTGAATGGCATCACTGTGAACTCGAAATGCCTGTAGCAAGTTCAGAACGACATCTTCTCAACGCCGGTGTCTACCATGTGAATCTTGTAATAACAGCTGTGGAAGCCAAACAATTCTACGACGAAATATGGTGACGTTGATGGGACGACAAAACCCCTGACCAAGCATCTCGTCAAGTTGTTTTATCAACTCGGTCAGTTCGTGATTGCTCATCCAATAGGCCCCTTGAAGTTTGAGGTCGGCTACACAGCTTCAACTTGATATGATGGTTGATGTCTCATGGAGTTGGTACGATTCTTCGGAATTCTACTGGAAAGATGCGCACAAACTCTTGGATGAGTAGTGCAAACATTTTAGGTACCATCGCGAACTTTGTTGATGCCGATGAGGCTGATGAGGCCGACGAGGTTGATGATTCAGTTGCTACCACTTTTGCTTCCTCCATGGGCTCGAGATGTAGAGGCCACGCATGAGCTCCTCGTCGCATGCCGTGTTTAGCCACGTTTAGCGGTAGCGGCTCCAGAGGTTGTCATTTTTTTGCTATCTTTGATTCCTCTTTTGCTTCCACCCCTGCTGCTTTAATCCATCCACTGTCCCAAATGTGGAGGTTGTCGCTTAGCGCCATCGGCTTCAACATAGACGTTGCCGTTGTTCTTGTCAAGATGTAGATTGTGTCGATATAGGACATCTTTTCCGAGAATGTTTTCTTGGTCACTCATTGCACATGACCTCCAGACCGTCTCATTGTGTAGATCCCAATCTCTAGAAGGAGTGGTTCTCGGAGTCTTTGTATTTGTAATCTCCCGTCGACAGTTTTTCCTTCAAACACCCCTAGTTTGGTCGGCAAACCCAGGTTGTGCACCATCTTGTTGCTTATGAAACTGAGAGACGCTCCACCATCGAGTAGTGCAGGTACCATTACACGACCTCTGTATCCTCGAGGTTGAATTCCTAGCAGTATCTCCGGTTGGTTGTCCTTGTACCCCTCGTCAAGTTTTGCCATCTCAAAAACCCTCTACGGCTTTGTGGGCCATTCAGATGGGTGATCATTTGGCCGAGATTACTCCTTCCGGACAAGAGTGGCACCTTTCACTCCTGTCCTTTGCTATTTTGTGACTCATTTTCAGATGGCTTCCACCTATTCTTGGCTTGCTATCTGATCCAAAGATTGTGAGCGATGTGCCCGAATTATCTGGAGTTGTAGCAAGTGCACGTATGTCTCTCGTTGATGGCATTCACTTCCATTTGAGTCGAGGAGTCCCCCAATTGGCTTTTTCCAGTTCCCACGATAACTGTTGTTAGGTGGTTGCCAGTCGTAGGATTCCTTTATGCAAGCGTTGTAGTCGGCGTTGTTGATCCTTTTGCTGCGCGGATCATCCGAGGCAAATTGTTTTGGATGCCAAACATGGCAATTGCACATTGGATGTCTCTCTTGAGGTCATTTTATTGTGAAAACAGAGTCCGTTAGGGACAATGTTTGCACCAGCTATGAACTCGTGAAATCTCCACGTGTATTCAGCCACACAGGACTACTCACGGAGATACTAAAGCTTGTACTATGCGTGATACTTTTCATTCAGTCGTTTGAATTGTACGAGCATCACGTGCAATAATTCATTCCAGTTGTTTGGTGGCGTCAGCACGTCTTGCCATTGTGGGTTGATCTGCTCCAAGGGCGTAACGCCTACTGTCGGCGATGTGAGACAAGCGCTCTTGGCCGTTGATGAATTCCTACCGGTCTCCTGCTGCCGTTGGATGGTCTTTACATATAACCACCAGTTAAGCACCATGCCACGGTAGAGCCTGGCTGCAAGGTAAATTGTTTTCTGGTTTATGTCCATCTTGACAGTGGTAAACTACACCTCCAAACGTGTTAGCCACATCCAAACCGTTGGTCTTTTAAAATTCTCACGATTGTATGGTTCGGATGGATTCATGCAAATTTTCGGTTTGTTCAAGCATTGGTATTTTTTCTTGAAAAGCACTGCTTCCCGTGCGCTTGTGTTGTGAAATGCTTCCCTCAAAATGTTGAGCTATTTGAGCAGATGGCTGTTGATCCCTTAGGGCCCAGAGATTCGGTTCGCAAGTTTCTTGTTGATCTTTGTCTATTGTCCGGTGCCACCTGTCGTTCATATTACACATGTTGAGGCTGTCGGTGGGGGCAGAAAGTTTACCGCCATTGGATGTGTGACCATATTGGTCTTCAAATGTGTAGGGTTTGATCCAGCTGCCGCATAGCCTACCAAGCCAGTGTTTTCTGCCACTTCAAGGTTCGCGCGCATAGTTATGCTTGTTGACATGGTGTGCCCCTTGCCATGAGTGCTGTTGATCGTACTCCCTGGTTCGACCATTAAGGAGTGATCAAACATCTGATCTGACTTTGTATTTGAATTTCTAGGATTTTTCCATGCAGGATCGAGCTTTGAACCGCTCAATTTGAGTGAGTATTCAGAAAGTTATCCTAGCCCGAAAATCGGGTGTTGGGTGGGTGGAATCTGGTACCTGCCACGGGTGGCGGGATATTCCACCGCCAGGGATCCGAGTTTATTCCTAATGGCCTCCAAATGCACCAGGGGCATGAATGAGGTAACCACAAGGACCTCCTTGACTAGGATGAACTTCTACTTGACTTATGGGCAAGGAAAGGTGCTTCAACGGGTCATCGTCGAAGCGCCTCCCGCTGCCTAAAGTGCAAGGCCAGGTGGGCTGCTCCAGCAAGGGTTACTTCGACGGCTATAGCAGGGGCTCTACTGCTTCGTTTTGGGCGTGCTTGGATGCGTTGGAAAGCATAGATCACAGGCTATAAGGGTATGATGTAATCTCACTATGATAACTAAAAAAGATGTGTTTCGATTCAGATCTACTGAATGCGACGTGTTCTGCCCACTCTTGCCCGTGATCCTTGTGCTCCACACTCTTCACCATAGGTGTCCATTGGCCGCCCAAACACTGGTAGTGTGCTTCAGTGAGAGCTAGGTATCCTTGAGGGTGCCTCCACACCCACTAGAGCCAACACAGGGTCATGGGCCCACGTGCCAAGAAGGATCCTAGCTCTTCAAGTTTCACGCTACCGCCGCACGCCATGGCAACGACCAAGCAAGAGAGCATCGGCGCCGTCTCCAAGTTTGATGGAAACGGCTTCTCCTTGTGGAGGTGGAAGTTTGAGGTCTACCTCGATGAAAAGGGCCTACTTGAGCTGGTCAACGGTAAAGAGATTGCACCTCCGGATACTGCGATGCCAGAGGAAGTGGACAAGTACAAGAAGCGCAACAAGAAGGTGCTTGCGTTGTTGGTGTTCGCGCTAGCTTTGCCGCAGCGCGCACTGATTCAAGGATGCACAGAGGCCGGGGATGCCTGGAAGAAAATCTACACAATCTACCAGTCCACCAACCTCGCTAATAAGCTCTTTGTCTTCAAGAGGCTCGTCACCATCCGAGTCAACGAAGGCCACAACATCATGGAGATCGTGCAGCAGATTGTCCCTTATTGCCGAATGCGCAGCCACCGGATGGAAGGTCGACCCTCAGCTGCAAGCTATGATCATCCTTCTGGCCTTGCCGGACAGTTGGAGTCCCATGATCACCGTCGTAGACGGCTGGTCCGCCGATGAGCTGAAGTACCCGAAGGTGGCTGAGTACGTCCGCAACGAATGGATGCGGCGTGGTGGGAGAGAGCGGGGCAACATCAAGATCCGCCTATGCCGTCCGCCCTCAAGGTGGAGGGGGAGGCAAGAAGGGGAAGGGTGCCATGCAGGGCACCAAGAAAGGTGACATTAGGGGGGAGTGCTACAATTGTGGCAAACAGGGCCACTACACATGCGATTGCCCCCAACAAGAAGTCGAACCAGCCAAGGAAGGGTGGGAAGAAGGACATCCAAGCCATGACGGCGAGGGAATCTACTGACTTGACAGATCCGGAAGTCACGGTGATCGACTCCAAATCAGGCCGCCACACACAATGCAACCGGGCGGCATTCGTCACCTACGGTGCCACCGAGCGGCGCATGACAGTGGCCAACGGCAAAACAGAGTTGGCCGCGGGCGAAGGCAATGTTTGCATCGAGTCTGTGGTGAACGGGAAAGTCATTCTGTGTACCATTTACGACGTGCTCCACATGCCCAACTTTGGGGAAAATCTGCTGTCAGTGAGCCGCCTTACCGACAAGGGGCTTGAGGTACTCTTCAGCAAGAAGGAGGCCATCATCCGGAAGGAGGGGGATGGCAAGGTGATTGCACGTGGCAAGAGGGAGGAGGACCTATACCTTCTTCGTACCAAGGTTCTTGCCGATGCAGTGAGGACTGACGCCGTCAACCTCGTGACGAAGGATGAAGGAAATCTGGACCTATGGCACTGCCGCCTATGTCACATTGCTCCCTCAACTGTGAGGGACATGGAAAAGAAGGAAGTGGTGCGGGGTCTTTAGGACAAGGGCCTGGATGCAGCCAAGAATGCCGTGTGCGAGCCATGCATGGTGGGCAAGGCGACACGGCAGCAGTTTGATGGCAAAGGGACGCGTGCATCGGCGAAGTCAGAGGTGGTGTACATGGATGTGTGTGGACTGTTTGAGCCCTCCATTGGTGGGACACACTACTTTGTCACCTTCATTGACAACCACAACTGCAAGCTCTACCTCTACATCATCAAGAGGAAGAGCAGTGTGTTGTTGTGCATGTAAGAATTCGTGGCGACTGTGGAGCGGAAAACGGAGTTGAAGGTGAAGGAATTCTAGAGCGAAAACGGTGGCGAGTACGAGGGCTGCTTGGCATGGATGAAGAGCAAGGGGATCGCGTGGGAGAAAACTACGCCACACTCTCTGCAGCAGAACGGCATCGCCGAGAGAGCAAACCCCACCATCCTCAATATGGTCTGGTCCATGTTGAGTGATGTGGCCTCGCGCAGCGGTGCTGGGGCGAGGCGGCACGGACAGCGGCGTACATCATGAACCTGACACCGACGAAGCCGCTAAAGGACGTGAAGTCCAAGGTGTGGAAGACGCCTCAAGAAGTGTGGAGCGGGAGGAAGCCAACTGTGGCACACCTCCGCACATTTGGTTGTGTTGCACATGCTGTTGTGTAGGCACGGGAGGGGCGAGGCAAGCCGGACCCGCAGAATCGCCGGTGCATCTTCGTTGGGTACAAGAGCGGGAGCAAGGCGTACTGGCTCTTTGACCCGCGGAGGCAGCAGATCGTGAAGAGTCCCGATGTCACGTTTGACGAGGACAGCCGTTGGACGGACAAGGACGCATGTCTCTCCAAGGGGGGGGGAGTGGCTGCCACTCCTCAAGGGGAAGACGCCGGAGGACGCAAAAGAGGGTGACGTCCCATCGGCTCCAACTGGCTAGAACCATCCGGGCGACGTTGGAGCGGCTGATTTGGATTTAGCCGAGTCGGACGATGAGTCCGAAGCGCCGGCAGCAGTGGAGCTGAACGAGGAGGCGGGGAGTGAGCGCGCATATCCACGGTCCTGGAGAGAGGGGGAGCAGGCCAGCAGTGCAAGTGGCGCCGTGAGAGGGCAGCAGCAGTAGGAGCAACAGCGGCAGTAGCAGCAGCACCCTCGACAGCAGCAGCCCCGGAGAAGCGGACGCGCAAGGAGGACTGCAAAATGGTACGATGTCGTGCAGGGCACCTGGACTGGGTTTGCTTGAGCATTCTTTGTGCAAGAGGAGTCCGAGACCGTCAAGGAGGCGTAACAACAGAAGGAAGGGGCTGAGTTGGAAGGAGCCATAAAATCTGAGCTTGCCTCTCATGAAGAGAACGACACCTGGCAGCTGATTGACAGACCGGAGGGTGCAAAAATCATCGGCTCCAAGTGGATCTTCAAGAAGAAGCTCAACAAGGAGGGGAAGGTGGAACGGTACAAGGCGCAGCTAGTGGCAAATGGGTACGCCCAACGGAAGGGTGAACACTATGATGAAACCTTTGCACCGGTGGCGAAGTTCGCCTCCATCCGCTCCATCCTCTCGGTGGCGGTAGCGCGGGACTACGAAGTCCATCAAATGGATGTAAAAACCGCATTCTTCAACGGCGACCTGGACAAGGAGGTCTACATGGAGGTGCCGGAAGGGGTGGACGTGCCAGAAGGGAAGGTGTGCCGGCTTCGCAAGGCGCTCTACGGGCTGAAGCAAGCGCCACTCAAGTGGTACCTGAAAATGGACAGCTTCATGACCGAGCTTGGCTTCAAGCACTACGAGGCAGGTCACAGCGTGTACGTGCAAAAGCAGCCAGGGTTGCACCAAATCGTGGTCCTCTACGTGGATGACCTCATCCTCGTGTCATCGGACATGGAGGAGTTGGTGAACCTGAAGCAGCAGCTGGGCGGATAGTTCAAAATGACCGACATGGACGAGCTCGAGTACTACCTTGGTGCTGCCATCAAGAGGGACCGCAAAGCATGCACGCTGGAGATGGGGCAGGCAAAGTACATGCAAGAGGTGCTCTGCCGCTACAACATGGAGGAGTGCAACCCCATCGGCACACCCTTGACCACCATATGTGAGCTAAGCGCGAGCATGGGACGAAGCACGGATGAGGAGAAGGAGGAGATGGCATGTGTGTCATACCAGTCCGCGGTGAGGAGCATCATGTACGCCATGGTGGCGACACGGCCCAACCTGGCCTTCGCGGAGGGCCAAGTGAGCCGCTATGTCGCTGACCTCGGGTTGTTGCATTGGCAAGCGGTGAAGCGGACCCACCGCTATCTCAAGGCAACAAAACATTCACGACTCGTGTTTGGAGGGGCAGAGCGTGGTGACTCCCTTAAGTTGGTCGGCTACTCGGATGCCAACTGGGTTGGTGATGTGGATGACAGAAAATCAACATCGGGGTACGTGTTTGTGCTTGGTGGTGCAGTAGTTTCATGTGCAAGCACAAAGCAGGACTGCGTGGCGCTGTCCAGAACCAAAGCAGAATACATCGCACTGTGGCTGCAAAGGAGGCGGTGTGGCTGCGTCGGCTGTTACAGGAGATCAGCGTGCCGTAAAGGAAGCCGACGGTGCTCAACATTGACAACATGAGTGCCATCAGCCTGACTCAGAATCTGGTGCTGCACACGACGACCAAGCACATCGAGATCCGGCATCACTACGCGCGGGACATGGTGGCGAAGGGAGATGCGGCTATTGTGCATTGTGGCACTAAGCGCATGCTCGCAGATGCCATCACCAAGGCACAGCCCAAGGACAGGTACAACAAGAGCTGCATGGATCTTGGACTGCGTTGTGAGGTTTTAAATTGCTACAGGTTCCAAGGACAGAGCATCAAGGCTGCGGTGGAAGGGGGAGATTGTTGGCATGGTGTGCTCCTTGCCATGAGTGCCGTTGATCGTACTCCCTGGTTCGACCATTAAGGAGTGGTTGAACACTTGATCTGACTTTAGATTTGGATTTCTTGGAATTTTCCATGCAGGATCGAGCTTTGAATCGCTCGATTTGAATGAGTATTCAAAAAGATATCCTAGCCCGAAAATTGGGTGTTGGGTGGGTGGAATCTAGTACCCGCCATGGGTGGCGGGATATTCCACTGTCAGGGATCCGAGGTCATTCCTAATGGCCTCCCAATCCACCAGGGGAATGAATGAAGTAATCATAAGGACCTCCTTCACCAGGATGAACTTCTCCTTGACTTTTGAGCAAGGAAACGCGCTTCGACGGGTCATCGTCGAAGCGCCTCCCGTTGCCTAGAGTGCAAGGCCAGGTGGGCGGCTCCACCAAGAGTTACTTCGACGGTCGTGGCAAGGGCTCTACTGCTTCCTTTTCATTGTGCTTGGATGCGTTGGAAAGCATAGATCACAGGCTATATGGATATGATGTAGTCTCACTATGCTAAGTAACAAAAACGTGTTTCGATTCAGATCTACTGAATGCAACGTGTTATACATATACATAAACATATGCATATACATAAACATATACACATACATATACATATACACATACATATACATATACATATACATATACATATACATATACATATACATATACATATACATATACATATACATATACATATACATATAC
>SZWC01025104.1:3017-33042 GCA_023375785.1 Penium margaritaceum | reverse complement strand
CACATTCTCAACTGGTGGCGGAAGCTGTACACATTCTCAACTGGTGGCGGAAGCTGTACACATTCTCAACTGGTGGCGGAAGCTGTACACATTCTCAACTGGTGGCGGAAGCTGTACGCATTCTCACCTGGTGGCGGAAGGAGTACGCACGAAGCACCGACTCCAGAGAAAGGCTCCACTCCGTCACCACGTTCGTCAGCTGCTGCGCCTCAGCACCCGCTGCCACCAGTGCCACTCCTACGCTCCGCACCACCACCACCATCACCAACAGCAGCAGCAGCAGCGCCATCACCAGCACCAGCATGAGCAGTTGCATCACCAGCCGCAGGACAAGCAGCAGCAACAGCAGCAGCGCAAGCACCAGCAACATCAGCGCAAGTCCCACCCTGGGATTTTGCAGCAGCGGGTGAGAGTGTCCAGCCTAACTATTCGCCTACACCGGTTTTACTGCATTGCTCTGACAACGTCAGCTAGCAGCGCTGGAGGCAGCAGTGGTAGCAGCGCAGTGGCAATAGTGGCAACAGCAGTGGCGGTGGCAGCGGCGAAGGCGCCGTCAGCAGCAGCAGCAGCAGCAGCAACAGGATGTACAATTTGCATGGAAATGCAAGCGGCAGGAGAGACAGCACCGAAGCGCACTTGGATCGTTCTCACGACCCACGTGGTCGTTGCGGCCCGCGACGGCAGCACCTTTCCAATGCCAAGGCACTTGCAGCGGCAGCAGCAACAATTAACAGGAGAAGCAGCAGCAGCAGGAGCTGCTGCTGCTGCTGCTGCTGCTGCTGCTCCACCCAAGGCACGGATGGCGCCACAGCCAGAGAGCTGGCCTAGCCTACCTAGTGTGAGAATTTCACCTGACTGAGGTGTGAACCTCACACTAGGGCTCCCTCAGGTGACCTGAGAGAGCTAGCTAGGTGCCACAGACGAAAGAGTTTTCCGGGCTCCTGATGCAGCACTGGCGACAACGGCGTTACAGATGCAGGCTGCATCATGCAGCAGGCTGGAGGGTTTCTGCTGAGGACGTTCCATTTCCATGTGCCGGCTAGTGGTTCCACGGGTCGCGCACGATCGTGTCTGTGCATTCATCCTGCCGTTACGGCTTGCTTGCGGTATCCACCTGGTGAGAGCCAGGTAGATAGCATAGCATTGCACCAGCATTCCCGTCACAGCGCGCGAGCCCATGATGCCGCGCTGGCTAGATTCCGTGCGCCGCTTGCTTGACGGCAGCCAGCGAAGGGGCAGCAGTTGCTGCGGAGGAGGAGAGAGTGCTCATGGTCTGCGGGAAGCTACAGCAGCAGGAGCGGCAGCGGCAGCGGTAGCAGGCGCGCGATAACCAGGCAGTGCAGTGCGTCTGCTCCCCGCGCTCCACTGCGGCGGTGGAGGGAAAGAACCGCGGCCTGTGACGCATGCAAGCCCGCGACGCCCTGAGTGGATTACGTTTCGCGGCGGCTTGATGTGCGCTTGCGCCCTCTGACGCGCTGCGGCGTGGGTAGCGTTCCGCCTTCTGACGCGCCGCGGCCTGAGACACTCTGCGGCAGGTGACTCGCTGCGGCCTGCGACGCGCTTCGCCCAGTGGCGCGCTACAGCCTGTGACGCTCCGCGGCGTACGAGTTTCTGCGGTCTGAGACGCGCTGCACTGCGCTTTCTGCCTTGCTGCGGCTTGCGACACCAAGCGGCCTGTGACGCGCTGCGCCTTCGACACACTGTGCGATTGGACTGGCTGCGGCCCCCGACGACCTGCGGTCTGTAGCGTCCGCAGGGTGTAACTGTGTCAGCAAGTTTCGAGCGGCGTTCGGCCGTTTCAGCAAACTGCCCAGCCGACACCGTCCGCCCCACACCCCCCCACCCCCAGTTTCCCCCCCACCACCATAGCCTTACCCTTTGACCGTGCCCCTCTCGCACAAAAGACGGGTGGGTAGGCGAGCCAAGGTGCGCACCTGCGAGCATGGCGAGCAGCACGGCACCGGCCGTGGGTTGCAGAAAACTCCGTTGGTGGGCGTGACGTGCCATGGGGGTCGACCGGGAGGAGTCGACGGTGCCGCCGGCAACTGTTGATGTGGAGGGAGGTGGAAATGTTCCCCTAATGTCTTTGAAAGGGTAGCTGCTTTGATAAACCGAGCTGCCAGCGACACACCTAAGTACAGCCGAAGTACACCCAACTTGGACGCGGCTTGTGCTGCTGGGAGATGGCCAGGCTCCCGGGCGTTGGGGGTGCGCTTCGTTCGGTGCTCTGCGGCTGAGGGGGCCGCGCGGGTCCAAATGGTCCGCTCGCGCGGCGAAGCTGCCGGGTGAAGTCCGAGGTCGGCAGCTGTGCGCCTTTGGGATGGCCGTCGCATCGGCAAAAAAAAAAATGGAGACAGAAATGATAGCTCGATGATCGGCCAGAAGGGCAGGCCACTGGACCGAAGGAGAAGGATGCAATTTGAGGGCCCTTTTGAATCAAATATGAAAGACAGTTGCGGCATGACCAATTGTGTCTCTTCAAAATCTAACCCGCGAATATCTCTCTTAGCGGGTACGACCATACAAATATGGACATATCACAACGTACCACACAAATTGACGTCAACACAAACATCACCGCGCTAGCTAGAATAGAAAACTTAAACTCTTAGGTAGACGACGTGACGTCAGCCTTTAATCTTCGTAAAGATTTGACGGTGACTCTATTTATGATCTGAGTTGTCTCTGCTTTAAAATACAGTCGAGGTAGGTTATTTGTTATGGGACGGCCGAACAGGACCAGAATATTAATCATCGCTCAACTTGCCTCTTCTTTTTCCATCACGAACGGTGGAATGGGGGCTACATTGATACCTCCTCCTGCTACGAGAGGCTAAAGTTTTCTACTGTTTCGCGATACTGGCGAATATATCCATGTTGACCAAAGCACGCATTGAAATACAGTGTGAAAAAGGCGAAATGTTGCATCACGCGGCAAAAAACATTTTGTCCAAAATATCCACTTCTGTATGCTAATTTCAGTATGAAGCTACATTGGATTTCCTTTTGGATCGAACTTTATATTGCATACTGAAAGTTCAACAAATGAACGCGTGAAGCACCTCTGCCAGAAACCCATCGACGACGTTCGCCGACGCACGCTATACCTGGTCGAACCGCGTCGCGCATCTAAGCGTGGACGCAACAAAGTTCGCCGCATGCTGACGACTCTCTCCATCTGTGGCTAGCCGTGGCACGAGTACAATCGCGCTATTGACGAAAACAAAAAGGCAGAAGTCATTCAATACAAAATCATAGGCTATACACTCCCCTCATCTCTAGGACAAGCAGGAAACGACGCGTCCGTCCTTGCAAGGGCCGAAAATACTAGCGTCCTCGAAGCAGACGCGTAGGTAGCATATAGAAGTACAACATAATCTTGAAGTAATGTACACACTAGCATTACAAACCAAGCACAACAGAGTTCACACACTTCAATTCTGACTGAAATTTGTTGGCGGCTCGAGACTTCCCATACATACATGGGTAACCAGATGTCCGAGTAGATTCCCAAAAAAATCTTCATAACGAATGAAAAAACAAAATATTTTATTCAATAGAGAAATACTATTGCGTATGTCAAGCTCAAAGCAAGATTCTTCATATAAAAAAGCATGTATACTTCTTCCTTTTCGATAAAAACAACTCCACAAGATATTTCCTTTACCAAGTTCAAAACAAAAATTCATTTCTAATTATATATGCAATCTTATATCTCATATAGGGGAAATTTCCATCATAACAATGGTTTGCATGGAAAATGTACTAAAGATGATACTTTAAAACAGCTCTCATAAATATACGAATTTTAATTCACGTTTATTTTCGTCCTCTCTTGAAATTAATCATCTAAAAGATTATTTCACATTTAAAACATAAATATTTCAAAAAAAAGAAACCCATTATTACAATGCCTATAATTTTTTAAACTTCAATCTCCATCATTTCTAACACAACGCGCATTCATCCATTTTATTTTCAATCCAACATAAAAAATATCTAAAATCACCCTTATCATGTTGATTTTTATGTCTTATTATCAAGGTTTGTTATTCGGATCTGCATCAATGAAACATCGGTTGCTTTGCATCAACATTAGCCAAAAAGCATGAATCATGTGCCTAGCTTATAACATAGACCACAAACAAACATGAAAACAATGATTTTACCATGAGGTTCCAAAAAAGGCCAAAAGAAAAAACGGATCTTCCATAGGTAAAAGACATCTCATCATAGGCTTGAAATACCTCCCATTCATTCAATCATTTTGGGTAGCAAAAAGGCCATTTCAACCTTCTCTTCATTACAACCAAGTGGAATACATCAACCACCTATCACTATGAACAATTATCCACTTGCTCGCTCTCAACCAACCAGGCATCCAACCGATAGGAATACTAACAAGTGTTGAAGTGACCAAACCACTACCTATTGGCATCCCAATCCAAAAGTCGCTTGATCAATAGTTATACGCCACCAATGACCTCAGGACCAAAGGAACATTGCATCGGGCCCTCAAGTTTGCACCAACCTGCCTCCTGATTGCAATTAGGCACAAGGAAAGGTGAAGAAAGGGAATGAGAGAGAGAGATAGAGAGAGAGGGAGGGAGAGAGATGGGGGAGGAGAGAGTGGAGAATTGGAAAATAAGCTAAAAGAGATAAAGACAATGGAGAGAGAGAGGGAGAGAGAGAGAGAGAGAGATAGAGAGTGAGGAAGAAATATAATAAGAGATGGACAGAGATAAAAAGATAAATGAAACAAGATAATGCTAAGCACTCGGCCACCATCATTTTATTCAGCATACTAGGACGATTTCATACATCATGATACTTTCATTTGTACAATCATCCCATCAACATAGTTTGTTGACCCCAAAAATAAGAAATATCTTGAACTTTTTTTACAAACTCTACACCCCTCCGTACTCATAATGAAAAAATCTTATTTTTGGTGATGTATAGTTTTATATTTCTCAACACCCCTTGTTCTGAAGAGGTGTTGTAAAATTGTGTTTGTTTTCTGAGGCGTGAAGTTTTTATTTCAATCCTGGCCTATCGCAAGCGAGAACTTGTAAGAAATAAAATCATCATGGAAAAGGACGTACTCACATTAAGAGCCAATCATGTGGCATGGTGGCCTCATACCTGTAGGCCACCAAGAGAAGCAAGGAGTGAGAAAACATGGAAAAGGACGAGACAAAATATGGAGGAAGAGAGGGAAAGGTAAGGAAGTGCATGGTCTTAGAGTGAAACATTATTTTTACCCCATGCAAATGATATTATGTGGTGATAAAAATCATATTTCTACGTTTTTTACCCTCATTTCATTATTTCATACTTACTTAACTCCTCAAACTAGTTTTAATAATGCATCACATAATTGTATCAGCCATGGTGGCACAGAAAATAAGAAAATACAATTACTTGCATGATATAACACCAATAGCGCTTTAAGAGAAATGTTGAAGAGTAATTCAAACACATTTATGGTTATGTATAGATTACGTAGTAACTTATTATAATGGTTTTGTGGACCTATTTTTTAAACTTCTACCAACCTCTGATCTGTGATAAATACTTTCTGTCCCTAGATGACAAAAGAAATAAACAAAGAATATTCGACAAGGTCAAATTTGAAAGATGTACCAACTTTTATTCTCTCACATGCCTCGGAAAAGTCAACAAGACTATCTTAATTGACCTTGTCCGTCTCCAAACGTAGGATGCACTTCCAAGGAACCGACTGAAACTCACTCCAACATAACTAAACCTACATAAATGACTTCATGTTACATTTAACCAAAATATAAAATTTTAAATGTATGTGCTTCAGAAGTAAATATTTCAAAACATTAAGTGGTTTCAACTAATGTTCTCAAATAGATTTCAATAATAACAAGGAGAAATTTGCGAGAGCTGCCGATTTGGACCCCCTCTTGACGTGGGCTGCCTGCCGTCGGAAGTCATTCTTGTATGATGTCGTAGCATTTACTACATGTTCGGAAGGGCCTGTTGTGGGAGTGCCCTCTTATCGGATGCCAGTGTGAGGGGGAAAACACTCG
Organism: Penium margaritaceum; assembly: GCA_023375785.1. NCBI lineage: Eukaryota > Viridiplantae > Streptophyta > Zygnematophyceae > Desmidiales > Peniaceae > Penium > Penium margaritaceum. Next base: position 26,980 of record SZWC01025104.1, on the reverse strand, counting down.
TGCTCACACTCGTCAAAATCACGTATGGTGCAACGGGGAGCAAAACCGATGGATTGAGTAATAGTTTTTTTCGGTTCCTCACACATCTCACCACCGGTGAGATGTTTCCAAAAAATACCTGAGCACAATACAATGACGAATCAGGAATATTCCACATGCATCGCGAACCAATGAAGACGGTAGCATATTCCGTACTATGCGTGCTTGATGAATCTTGCGGGTGCGTCATTTATGGTTCGTGTTTCTTTGAACTAAAGAAAAGAAGGTGTGTGTGCGAGAAACTTTGTTGCACCTGCTGTGAAAACAAAAAGGTCTCCATCGATTAGCGTTGTTGTCTACTCGGTCGCTAGATTAGTACATGCGATACTGGTTTCCAACGATACCGGGTCCTCACATTCATGTGGCTTTCAAATAGGCATGAACTAAACATAGAAGTGCGATGTCGACATTTGTGATTTACTGGCAAGCAAAACAGGCACCTACCATTATTGGATCTGGCCTCGTCCGTTCGCATCTATGCGGGTCGCAAACCAAGTAGTTTGCATATAGTTACCCTAAGAACAATGTCGGAGAAAATCCAGTTTGGAAGTAAATTTGAAAAGAAGACGAAAATATACATAGGCTCAACCTAAATGGAGAAAATATTTATTACCGCCTATTTGTCTCCCATGACCCTTAGATACCCCTCAGTCAGATCAATAAGCCCCATTTGCTCCTCTATAAAAACGATAATCCTCATGTATCCTTATGTTGGAACCTTTTACCCCAATGGATTACAACAAGCACTATCGACCCTCTCATTTTCACCATCCACAAACAGCAACATATTTTGGCGCTAAAGCATGGCAAAATCGGCTATGTAGTGCTCAAGTGCGATCATCCATCACAACTGTCACGATGAAGGGCCACGATAGTATCAAGTGGTGACAAAGGGGAGGGGGTTGCCAGCCGACGTCGCTCAGTCGGCTCTTCATGAGCCGCGACCCACCCCTCTTACGTTATGACCCATATACATATTGAGGCCCTCTTCATTGAGGGTCATGATGGAACAGGTGGCTATTGGGATGTCAAGAGGTAAGGGCAAGTGGGGGGGGAGGGGGGAGGGACTTCACTAAGGATTCTTGTCGACGAGCCTCATCCGAAATCCTTGCGAATAAAGTTTGGGTCAAAAATCATTTGTGTTCTCTCTTTCATCTTGTCCAACTTTACATCCTTCTTTAATATGCAAAATCTAAGCAAACCCAACCCCTCATTACACATGAGGGGGATTTCTTATTTGGATATGTTTTTGCGTGCACACTTGATGGGCCCGTAGATAGCACGACCCAACATGTTCGGCCTGTTTTAAACTCCCCATGCGTTGAAAGAGCCATGCTGGGTCACACGAAGCCCAGTCGGTTCCCTTTCTATGCATGGGACGTCTCAAACCCCCAATGAAAGCTCCATGCAAACAACTTACAAAAATCATGAACCCTTCTACTAAGGATTTTGTGATTATTGGGTTAGAAACGTGATCTTAGCATGTCAACACCGCATGCATGCCACATCGCCATGCATTGTTTTATGAAAACGAGGGGTATATCATTCATTTTCTATGCCTTAAAACTTGCATTCTTTTACAAGGGGTGAATTAGGCTTATTCCTCAAAAGCATTGGTAAGGATCACATGAGGCTTATTGTTTCGAGGTTGGGGGAAAGTGAGGCTTATTCTCCAAAATGAGGGGTAAGTGGTCAGTCCGCCCTAACCAAAAAGGTTCAACTTTAACTTACATGATTTGGGGTTTTTTACGTTATTTGCTTTCCTAAATTTTCATACACACCATTTCTTTGGTCTTTCTTTCAATAAAATTTGCATAGGTTAGTATTTAACCATGTGCACTTTAGTGCAACACGAGAAGCAAGATTTCTTATGGTTTCTTCTTAATCACTAAACATTGAGAGAAAATGTAAATATGGATTTGTTTGACATCTTTGTGAATAGAATAGACTCCTGCATATGAAAGGGAGATCAATGAGAAAGAATATATGTAAATTTGCATAATTTCACAAATTAAAGCAAGCATTTTTATCACATTAATAGAATTATTTATTGTTGAATGGATGTATTAGTTAAAAACGTGAATGATGTAAAGAACTAAATATTTCACAAACATGTTTTTCAACGTCGTTATTGTAACGGGTCGAGTCTCTAGCTCCCACTCTGAAGTCGTCGTCGGAGTTTGCAGAATGGCGTTCTTAGTCCGCGTCAGGTGTTTACCCCCTTCACAGGACTGAGCGGCAATCGTCATCAATGACCCAGAGCATGGAGACTCAAATATTTTAAGTCTCTGGAGGCCCATTTCTGTTTTTCACCAAACCCCTTGTTTTGGGACCCAAACCGGGGGTTTTTACCTCAAACTCGTGTGTTCGCACGAGTTATTCCGTTTGTTTTATGTCTAAGTTCATCATAAACAAACTTTGATTTCAATTTTGTCGTTCAGGCGTGAAATCGTCGCATGCAAGGCACGTTGGCGATTTTGCGCCAGCTATTTCGACCTCACCCTCGCTCCCCCTATCCCTCGTCCTCTCTTGCTCGTTTGCAAGGAGGGCAAGGGGGGGCGAGGGCACGAGGCCACGAGGCCTCGCCCTCAAGGCCCTCGTGGCCCCTCAGCCACCGATCAGGCTGAGGCCGCAATCGGTGGCTGGCGGCGGGCCGGCCGGTGGCTGGCCGGTCGCTTGGCCGGCCGCCGGCCGTCCAGCCGGCCGGCAGCGAGCTGGCCGGCAGCCAGCGAATTGCTGGTCGCCGGCCAGCCCTCGCTGACGCGAGGGTTGGTGCGCAACCACCCCTCGCTTCAGCGAGGAGGGAGGGCCAAACTGGCCCTCCCGCTACATTCCTCCCCTTTTATTTTGAACCATCCCGGTTCATGAACAACAAGCAGGATTGTCAGTCAGTGAGTCATCAACATTGTGAAAGAAAATTTATAATTTCAATCTCCAGGTAAACATGAACACGTGCATGGTACTTGGACCTAAGCTGCAGCTTGTAGGTCAGCACGGCTAGCGGCCTCCCCCCTTTAGGCTGGAGCGTCCGAGCGACATCCATGTTGGACGTCCCCAACCTCCTATGGTCGCTGTCCGTGAATGCTGCCCCATTGGAATGTTGTTTTTTCCGCGTTCAGGTGGTACCTCCTGCCACGTGCGATCTGTGCAAGCTGAAAGCTTGCTCTAGTAATCGTAAACCACCCCTGTGGGCAACCGAGATTCGGGCTCCCTTGAATGATGTTCAGGTCCACAACCGGCCCAATGAACGAGGTACTCCCTGACAACGCGCAACCGCAGAGTACGCTCTCGGTGCTGAAGTAGGCGAAGGACCTTGTATTGGCCGTTGGCATCCAGGACTGCTGGCGGTGGCTCAACGGTTCCTTCTGCCATGTATGGAGCCAGAAGGCTCACATGAAACACGTCATGTATCTTCATACTCGACGAGAGTAGCAATCGGTATGCCACAGGCCCGATGCGTGCCACAATGGGAAACGGCCCGATCCACTTCGGTAGAAGTTTTCTTGCCCCTTGCGACTTCAGCCGAAGGTTTTTAGTGCTAAGGAGAACTTTGTCACCGATGTCAAACGAGACCTCCCGACGACCATTGTCGTCATATGCCTTTTTTCGCTACCAAGCTGCTTGAAGGTGACCCTTCGCCTCCCTTCGTCAGATGCCCTCGGCAATGGCTTGAGCGGAAGGAACCTGCCCTCCTGTACTCCCACTCTTCACCAATGAAGAGGGTACCACTGGATGCCGACCAAAGTTCAACACGAACGGTGTGAACTGTGTGGACTCGTTCACCGAGTTGTTCACCGCAAACTCTGTCGGGGCTAGGAATTCGTCCCAATCATGCATGGCAGGGTCCACGTACATGCGGAGCATCTGCTCCAGAGTGCGATTCATGCGCTCTGTTTGGCCGTCAATTTGAGGGTGAAATGCTGTCGACATTTGCGAGTCACTACCGAAATACTCGTGCATCTTTTGCCAGAACTTACTAGCAAATTTTCGACCTCGATCGGAGATAATGCGCAACGGCAAGCCGTGGTACTTTACGACACCCTCAAAGAAGAGACGAGCGGTCTCCTCTGTGTTCACGTCAGTGGTTGTAGGAATGAAGTGTGATTTCTTCGTAGAAAGATCCACAACCACTAGTATTGCATCGTGGCCACGGGCCGTGTGCGGAAGACCAGTAATGAAGTCCATGTTGACGCACTCCCATGGAGTCCTAGGAATGGGAAGCTATTGGAGGAGTCCCGCATGCTTCTTGTTACTAGCCTTATTCCGAAGACATGCGTCGCATGTCATGCAATACTCACGGACATCGACACTCCATCCTGGCCACCAATGGTGGTCCGAGAGTGTCTGTCCGGTCTTTCGGGGTCCCACATGACCTGCGACCGGCGGGTCGTGGAACTGGGAGATAACCTTTGCTCGAAGGCCTCCCGAGTTTGGCACAACAACTTGATCTCCATGCCAGGAGATTTCTACGGCCTCCACCAAGCCATACTTGTCCTGATTTTGGGAGACTTGAAACCAAGAATCCACACAGTATCCCATCCGTGGTGATTGCCACAGAGGTGCAGGGAGATCAGGTGGTTGTACGAATGCTGTTGCAATGGCCATAAAACACCCACTGAACTCGGTGCTTGCTTTAATTTCCACAGGCTGTCGGCTTAGTGGGTCGGCCACATTCATGCGTCGTGGCCAATATTCCCATGTGAACGAGAATCGACTCAGGTATTTGCTCCAACACGCCTGTCGTCTTGACATCGGTTGCGTTTGGAAAAACACCAATGGATTATGGTCGGTCACGACCGTCACACCCCTTTTAGTACCCTCGACATAGCAACGTCACATCTTGAAAGCGTGTACTACCGCAAGGAGCTCTTGATCCCCAGTCGTGTACCGCGTTTCCGCGGAGATGAGCTTCCGGCTCTCATACGCAACTGGGTGACGGTTCTGCATGAGGACGGCTCCAAGTCCTACTACCGATTCATGATATCCAACCTCCCACGGTTGCGATGGATCCGGAAGAGCTAGGACGGGCGCCGTGGATAGAAGCTCTTTGACTTTGAGAAATGTGTTCTCGTAATCAGGTGCCCATTCCCAACGCACGTCTTCTTGCGTGAGTCTGGTTAGCGGTGCTACCAGAGTCGAATACCCTTGCATAAACCGTCAACAATAGTTTGGAAGGCCAAGGAAAGACCGAATCTGCTCAACATTTTCGGGGCGTGGCCAGTCCACAACGGCTTGGACTTTTCTTGGCTCAACACGGATGACGTCCTTGCCGACGATGTGTTTAAGGTATTCGAGCTCATCTTCTGCAAACTTGCACTTGCTCACTTTCGCATAGAACTTCTGTTCCCGAAGGATTGCGAGAACTTCGCGCACATGTTCTATGTGCTCTTCCATTGATTTGGAAAAAACCAGGATGTCATCCAGGTAAACCAAGACAAACTGTCTGAGTTGCTTGGTGAACGTTCGGTTCATTTCTCCTTGGAAGGTTGCCGGGGCATTTGTAAGCCCAAGGCATAACACTCGGAACTGATAGTGTCCCACGTGCGTTCGAAACGCGGTTTTAGGCACATCATCTTCCGTGATGCGGATTTGATGGTACCCTTGAGACAAATCCAAGGACGAAAATACTTTTGCGCCTTGGTGTTGGTCAAAAATATCCTCAATCCGCGGTAAGGGGAATCGATTTTTCACTGTCAGCTTGTTCAACGCCCGGTAATCCACACACATGCGTAAACCACCGTCCTTTTTGCTCACAAAAAGGATCAGCGCACCGTACGGCGAGCTACTCGGCTCGATCCACCCTTTTTCAAGGTACTCTTTGATTTGCGTTCGGCCTCTCGCCTTTCTGCTGGACTAAGGCAATACATTGGTTTGAACGGAGGAGTCGCCTCCGGTTGCAGCGGAATTGTGTGGCCCATGTGTCTTTCTGATGGAAGCGTAGCCGGTGGGTCTTAAAATACATCCGAGAACTCCACCAATAGAGATCTGATCTCTTGTGCTGTGTCTTCCGTCACATCGTCCTCCACTTTCTATAGCTGAGCCAGGAAATATCGACAACCTTGTCGAATCCATCTCTTGACCTGCATTGCAGACAAGCTAGCATGGACTTTGAGTCGGGTCGGTGATAATTCTGTACTCGGAATCAACATAAAGCGGCGTTGTCCTTTTTTGGGATCAAACACTTTGATTCAGAGCACATTAGAGCCTTGTTGTGACAGAGCCAGGGATTGCCTAGCACCACGTCAAACGGGTCACCAAGGTTGAGTATTTTCAATGTGACACTCTGTGTGTACCCTTGAATATAAATTTTCGCTTTACAAGTACCGATCACGGGTAACGTACAGTTGACACCGACAACAACTGCGCCATTCGATGGCTCGTACTTTAGGCCAACCTTTCAGGTAAAGCCAAGGCTAACAAAAGAGTCGTCCCCTCTAGTGTCAGCAAGTATTTTCACAGGAGCACTAGTTAGGTGTCCTTTGAACTACATCATCATGTTGCCTCCACTCTTTCGAGTGAACAAACTCGACGACAGTAAGCCGAGTTTGTGATAAACATGGAATCTATACGATGGGCGTCGCAACTCCCATGATTCACCCACTCGAGTCCACATCTTGTGGGCACGTGTGAATTCGGCTAGCACCTTCCAGTCTTCAAATTTGACTAGGTCGAAATCGTCGACTAAAGGTAATGCGAATGTGATTGAACTCATTGCTTTGAGGGCGTTTGCTTCAATCATTGTGTTACACAACTCTTGCATAGTGGTTGGTGTCACCACCACTAAGCAGGTTCGGTCATGCATCTCATCTGGTGATGCAAGATTTAGTGGGCAATGTCGATCAGCAAGTGCAGAATGAGGTTCAATGAGAGGGGAGAAAACAACAGAGAAATTTGAACTCGTCAAAAACTCAAATCGTTTAACATCCTCGTCTGAAAACATGANGTGATTGAACTCATTGCTTTGAGGGCGTTTGCTTCAATCATTGTGTTACACAACTCTTGCATAGTGGTTGGTGTCACCACCACTAAGCAGGTTCGGTCATGCATCTCATCTGGTGATGCAAGATTTAGTGGGCAATGTCGATCAGCAAGTGCAGAATGAGGTTCAATGAGAGGGGAGAAAACAACAGAGAAATTTGAACTCGTCAAAAACTCAAATCGTTTAACATCCTCGTCTGAAAACATGAACTCGCACTCGTGATCCAGTTTTGCCCCTGAGTGGTCCCCACTGACGTCACTCAAGGGTGGGGAAAACCCGCCCCACGGCCCTGTCCGTTACCACGGCCGGGCCCATTGCCACGACCGTGACCCTGTCCACGGCCTTGTCCACGGCCTCCTGCTGCACCATCCCCACAAGGTGCTGCTGCAGGAGCTAGCGTCGAGGCCTCTTATCCACCACCATCAGCCTCAGGGCACTAAGCCCGAACGTGGCCAGGCTGCATGCAGTTGTGGGAGAGCCCTTCGCGGAAGGCTGCATTGCGACGCTCACGCACCGCCTACAGCTCTTCATTCTCGCGGCTGCGCTTGTTGTTGGGACCCTTGTGTCCACCATCCTTCTTGGTTGGAGGGTTTGTAGGCTGCTTGCCCTTGGCCCGGCCTCACTGTCCAACTGACCCACCAGCCACTGCAGCGTCCATGCACATGTCGCGACCTTGCTTTACACGCGCGTTCGGCCGTGTATCAGAGTAGTGTTTCGGGTTTGCCAAATATACTTTGCTCATGTTGTCGCGCAATGCCCTCTAGCTTGTCCAAGCTTGGCCAGTGGCTGTTGTGGTGGTCTTGTCCTTCAGCTTTTCGCTGGCGAACGCAAGTACTCCAGCAGCATGCAATCCGGGTACTTGAACGTCTAAGTCCCATCGCCCTCGGTGAAGCTTTCGGCTTCCGCCACGAGTGCGGTGAACTTTTCCCTTTCAACGCCTTTGCTACTCTTGGCAGTCTCGTTGCCGTCAGCAGCTTCAGGCGATGCTGCGGGCGCCTTTTCCTTCTCGAGCAATCAGCTCGAGTTTGCCGCACGACGATGGCGATGGTCGCGGTCCTCATTGCCTTCGCCATCGTCGGCGTCGTGCTCTTCGTCGGGATCCTCCTCCGAGAGATCCTCCTCCATCGCGTCGTCCGTCGCATGGGGGTCGCCCCTGTGCGCGTTGACGTGCTCGTCGAGCACCTTTATGGCCTCCGCACGCTTCTCGGTGTCGTCCATGTTGGTGTCGGTTGCCTTAGGCGGTACGGTTGCCTTCGGCGGTACGGTTGCCATAGGCGGCACGGTTGCCTTAGGCGGTACGGTTGCCTTTGGTTGGCAACCGTGCTCGCGGCGACGGCTCCAAAAACTTAAAGTCGGCCAAGGATGTGTGGTGAGAACGTCACCACCTTGCCCTTGTTGGCCTTAGACAGTCCGGCACTTGCCATCTCGTCGCTCGTGCAACTAGCACGTGAAGGTCGTTGTGAGGATCACCCCACAACGAGGAGGAATCGCCTCCTAAGATGTTGCTCTCACGATCGGTGAGGCAATTTCAATTTAAATTTTTATTTTCCTAGGCCGCCACGTCGGCACAAGGTCGTGGGTTTAGAAACAAGTCCTCCTAGGCCATGAATCACGGCACTTGGTAGCAACAAGGATCTAGGAAAACAAAAAATCATAATACAAGGGAGTAACAAGAAGTGTGAGTACCGCTCACAAAGCTAAGACAAAGAGTAAGAAGACAAGCAAGTACAAGGTCAAGAACAAAAAGACTACTTTTCTTCTTGTCTTCTTGTCTTCTTGTCTTCTGGTCTTCCTTGGTCTCTTCTTGCATCTTTTTGTAACGTCTCGCGTCCCTTTGCGGCGTCCTCCTTGAGCCAAGGGAGACTCGAATATTTCGAGTCTCCGGAGGCCCATTTCCGTTTTTAACCAAACCCCTGGTTTTGGGACCAAAACCGGGGGTTTTTACCTCGAACTCGCTAGTTCACACGAGTTATTCTGTTTGTTTTCTGTCGAAGTTTGTCGTAAACGAACTTCGATTTACATTTTGTCATTCTGACGCGAAATTGTCGTGTGCGAGGCATGCTGGCAATTTCGCGCCAGCTATTTCGACCTCACCCTCGCTCCCCCTATCCCTCGTCCTCTCTTGCTCGTTTGCAAGGAGGGTGAGGGGGGGCGAGGGCATGAGGCTACAAGGCCTCGCCCTTGAGGCCCTCGTGGCCCCTCAGCCGCCGATCGGGCTCAGGCCACAATCGGCGGCTGGCGGTTGGCCGGTCGGTGGCCGGCCGCCGGCCGTCCAGCCGGCCGGGAGCAAGCTGGCCGACGGCTAGCGAATTGCTGGCCGCCGGCTAGCCCTCGCTAACCCGAGAGGTGGTGCGCAACCACCCCTCGCTTCAGCGAGGAGGGAGGGCCGAACCGGCCTTCCTGCTACAGTTATATTACTCATGAAATTATATGATATATTTATTTAAAAGCAATCATCTCCATTTATGATAGAATAAAATACTATGACTATGTAACTATCTTTACTTAACAATTCTATAATCGGGTCATACTTCAACTCTTCCATCAAACTTTTATAATCTCATTTTGAGCATCTTTGGAGTATCTCATCAATATACTTCATACTTTTTGTTGTGCACAACTCATGAAAACAAAGACATTTTATTACCAACAAGGAAAAGAACAACTATTGCAGAAGGGCAGTACCTTATGTTTCTTAACATGTTGCAAGTTGTAGCGGAAAGGCCAGTTTGGCCCTCCAAACTTGCGATAGCAAAGGAGTAGGTGCAAAGCACCCTTGGGTATCGTGAGGGTTGGCCGAAGGCCCACCACCCGCCGGCTAGCGGCTGTGTGGCCAGCTGTGTGGCCGGCGACGATCAAATGACCTGCCGTAGACCTGTTGCTAAGCCTTCAACCGCCTATCGAGTGGGATAATGGAGAGGCGGCCAGGAGGCCGCGAGGCTCAAGGGCCACGATGTCTAGCCTCGTGCCCTTTCCCTTGTTATCCCTCCTCGCTTGCAATAACAAGCGAGCACAAAGGATAGAGTAAGAGCAAGGAGTAATGAACGCACGAGAAGAGTCTGCGCAAAATTGTCAATCATACCTCGCACACGATCATTGCATGCCGACGCAAAACAAATTAAACTCAAGTTCGTTTAAGACGAACTACAAGTTAAAAAACTGGAAACCTCGTCTAGCCTCATGACTTTGAGGTAATACCCCGTAATTTTGGACACAAAACGATGGGGTGAGGTAAAAATGGAAATAGACCTTCTTAAACTTGACTTATTCACGTGTTCTTGCACATGTCTTTTCTGATGATTGCTCTTAAACTGACGCGGAGAGGAAAACCCATTGAGCGAGCTCTAGACGCCACTCTACGAACATCGACGACAACCTAAGTATTGAAGCTGGAGGTTCTGACCCGTTAGAGTGGTTCCAAGAGTCAAAAGAACTTCACAACTAAGGGTTCGAAAGGAACGACAGTTACGTCCTATATAAAATGTACTCAACTGCTACAAGTAGCAACAGAAACGCCAAATGGGCATATGCCGTCCATACTAATCTATTTCAAGTGCTAAATAGTGTGTTTGAAAGCTCTGGAAGGGATCTATATCAATTTCTAGACTCCTTTGAGGTTTTTCCCTTCCATGGAGGAGGGTGGATTTTTTTTGGATGGTGTGGGGAATGCTCCACCCCAAAACCACCATCTTGCCTCCATTTCCAAGGTTCCCGTCCCCCCTCCTTCATCCAAAAATTGGGACAACGTTTCCTCCCATGGATAGGGGCTCGCACGGCCTAAGAACACCCCAAAAAGAGGGAGGACGACACCATGAGGATTTTGGACGGCTTCCTTAATGACTTCGCCTTAAGGAAGATGTTGCTACTAGGTGCAAGACACACGAAGAAGACTCAAAAGGAGGTCGAGGATGACAAGACGACGAGAGAAGACAAAATGTTTGAAGGAATGAGAGTTGCTAGGAATTGGTGTGATCCCTCTTCCACTCTTTTCCACTAGTTTTGTGAGCAACACTCACATTCCTTGGCATTTCCTTATATTATTATTTCCTATTTTCCTAGATTTTACTTGCTATCAATTGTCGTGAGTAAAGGCTTAGGAAGACTAGTCTAAAAATCCACACCCTTGTGCCAATGTGTCAACCTAGGAAAATAGAAATTTCATTTGTAATTGCCTCATTGATCGTCAGAGCAAGACTTTAGGAGGCAATTCATCCTTAAAGTGGTGGGGTGAACATCACAACAATCTTCACGTGCTCGTTGTACGGACGACAATATGGCAACTGCCGAACCATCCTAGACAAACAAGGGCAAGGTGGTGACGGCCTCAACAGATGCCCCAGGCAAACTCTTAATTTTGGGATCCAACATCGCGAGCACAATTGCCAAAAAAACGGCAACCGCAACACCAAAGGCAATTGGCGCCAACTTCAACGACATTAAGAAGCGTGGGACAGCCAAAAGAGTGCTCGATGGGCACATCGACACACACGTGGACAACCCGGAGGTGACGAACAATGTGCCCGATGACTACCTAGGCATGGACCATGACAAAGAGCACAAAACTTTTGATGGAGAATGTGACAAGGATTGTGATCATCACCATCATCATGCGGTGAACTCAAGCCAATCACTTGATAAGAGCAAGGTGCTTGCCTCATCGTCTGAAGCTGCCGAAAGCAACAATTCTACTTGAATCGAAATTGGCAGCGAGCGCGGAGGCTAGACTGAAGATCACCATCAGTGATGGAGGTGTGGACCGCTCGGGAGAGTGGGGACAGACCCCCCTTCCTACGTCATGGCCACAACATGGGAGATTCACGCCCGCTCGAGAGTCTTTACCGACGACAGCATCCTCTGGAAGGTGGGAATCCTTGGAGGCATGTAGGCGAATCGTATGCTCTTGTAGTGGGTAAAGGTGCACAGACACTGCAAGGCCTTGGAGGTTATCGTCAATCCTCTCACAACATTTGAGCTAAATTTGGCATTCACCAACCTGTTGGCCCACATCCGATAGAGCATCAAAAATCTTGGCTGTGAAAACATGTTGTAGCGCCTAGCCCCTCAGGATGCAAGTCGTCGATGTGACAACCTTAACAAGGCGCTACGGAGCGTGACCCAGGTGGAGGTATGGTTAATCAAGGGCTTTTTATACACAGCACATTTAGTGTACTAGGTACCTACTATATGGAAATTTCCATGAAGTTGTCTAGAGAGGTAGTCATGTTCAATTTACTTGGAAATCTATGTATATGATATTTGTGCCTTGGGAATTCAATGTAATTATTTAGCTAGGGGAAAAAATAATATGATATTCCGGTCTTGATGTATAGTAGACGTACATATGTCTTCCTGTTTTCAGATTGGTTACCTTTGTAAAGTGGGTGTTTACTTTCAGAACTGTTGGACACAAAATATAACCAGCTTCATAACGAGCGTACTTCCGCAATTGTTGCATTTTGTCTTCGTCGGTGGCATCTCTCCCCCCCCCCAGAAGTGACAAGTGTATTGGGGTTGTGTAGCTAGGTTGTGTATTGTACAACCGTTACTTGAATACACTAAGTGTACTATACACTTAGTGTATTTTTCATATGTCAATCAGATACACACATCATATACACTCTCCTAATACACTTTACCTGTTTTGGGGGGGGGGCAACATGGGAGCCGCAGATCTGCTCCCCCCCCAAAGGGGTAAAGTGTATTGGGGGAGTGTATATGGTAAGTGTATCTGACAGACACGTGAAAAATACACAAAGTGTATTTTGAGAAGATGTCAATAGACACTCGTCGACCATCGGTCTATGATGATCGACGATCGACGATGTACTCTTTGATCGTCTATACATAGATGACGATCGATGATCGACGATCGTCGACTAGTCGATGACATCCATATGTGCAGAAACCATATTGCACATTGATAACCACATAGTCGGGACCCCGTCTTCCCTCTCCCCCCCCCGGAAGCGACGATTGTATTGGGGTTGTGTAGCTGGGTTGTGTATTGTACAACCGTTACTTGAATACACTAAGTATACTATACACTTAGTGTATTGTTTATGTGTCTGTCAGATACACACATCATATACACTCTCCTAATACACTTTACCTTTTTTTTGGGGGGGGGGGACATGGGAGCCGGAGATGCCCTCCCCCAAAGGGATAAAGTGTATTGGGGGAGTGTATATGGTAAGTGTATCTGATGGACACATGAAAAATACACAAAGTGTATTTTGAGAAGATGTCAATAGACACTCGTCGACCATCAATCTATGATGATCGACGATTGATGATGTACGCTTCGATTGTCTATACATAGATGACGATCGATGATCGATGATCGTCGACTAGTCGATGACATCCATATGTGTGGAAACCATATTGCACATTGGTAACCACATAGTCGGGACCCCATCTCCCCCCCCTCCCAGAAGCGACGAGTGTATTGGGGTTGTGTAGCTATGTTGTGTATTGTACAACCGTTACTTGAATACACTAAGTGTACTATACACTTAGTGTATTTTTCACATGTCCATCAGATACACACATCATATACACTCTCCTAATACACTTTACCTATTTTGGGGGGGGGGCAATATGGACGCCGGAGATCTCCCCCCCCCCAAAGGGGTAAAGTGTATTGGGGGAGTGTATATGATAAGTGTATCTGACGGACACGTGAAAAATACACAAAGTGTATTTTGAGAAGATGTCAATAGACACTCGTCGACCGTCGATCTATGATGATTGACGATTGACGATGTATGCTTGATCGTCTATACATAGGTGAAAATCGAAGATCAACGACCGTCGAGTAGTCGATGACATCCATATGTGCGGAAACCATATTGCACATTAGCAACCACATAGTCGGGACCCCATCTCCCCCCCCCCAGAAGCGACGAGTGTATTGGGGTTGTGTAGCTGGGTTGTGTATTGTACAACCGTTACTTGAATACACTAAATGTACTATACACTTAGTGTATTTTTCACATGTCCATCAAATACATACATCATATACACTCTCCTAATACACTTTACCTATTTTGGGGGGAGGGGGCAACATGGGAGCTGGAGATCTCCCCCCCCCCAAGGGGTAAAGTGTATTGGGGGAAAGTATATGGTAAGTGTATCAGACGGACACGTGAAAAATACACAAAGTGTATTTTGAGAAGATGTCAATAGACACTCGTCGACCATCGATCTATGATCAACGATCGACGATGTACGCTTCGATCGTCTAGACATAGATGAAAATCGATGATCAACGACCATCGACTAGTCGTCAACACATATGACGATCGATAACAGGTTTGCGAGGGATTCGAGTGTGGGATACAAATCCCCCTCTGTGACAGAAGGGAACCTGTTGGGCCCCGCTACAGCGGGGCCCAGCAGGAGTCTAAGAAAGAGAAACAATTGAACCCTTAACTCCGGCAGTAAAACGGTGTCGATTGTGTCTCTGACTAGTTCCGGGGCCAGGAATAGGCGTTTGCATTCTTCACAGAACTAGCATCTTTAAGGTCTAAGGACAAATGTAAGTCTGTTTAAGGGAACTGTAAATGGAGTTGTGGAAAAAGAAAGCATGGTTTTTGTTGGGTTTTTATGTTTCTATTACCAGCCTTCCAAGAACTTTCGCATGTTGAGGCATACAAGTACATGCTAATATGTATGGAGACATGTAGTAATTTGAATCGTAAGGTATCTTCCACGAAGGTACCATGAAATTTCCAAAGGCTTACTATGGACATGTACACTGTATGAAGAGTGTATTTTTCAGAGGTGATTAACCATAAATGCCCAGGTGTCAATGCAATGGTAATCATAGCGCGCCACAGAAACTGCGATTTTTGGTGGTAGCGAGGACTTATCTATCTCAACAAATTTGATACACGTCATGAACATGTCCTTCATCCATAATGTGGAGATTTTCAGGAAGGGCCTGAACCTAACGGATTGGCTGAATCATGTGGAACACGTTCCCTGTATCCACAAGACTCCACTCGACGAATGGGGCGACCTTGTCACAATGCAAATTGAAGACAAGCGCTTCAAGTATGTGGTCAAGGAATAGACTTCATAGTAGAAGCACATCTAATGGTAGCCCATGATGTGGGAGGCCTTCTGCACAATCATGCATAAGAAGTGCACTAGCCGTGGGGAGGCCCAGCACGCCTTCCACAAAATCAACGACTTTAGGAATCTCAGTAGCTCGCGCGAAGCGTACTTGAGCGAGTTTGTTACACTCATAGAGGAAGCCAAAATCTTCACCAAGGGCGATGGGACTGAGACCTTCAAGTACTCCGATTGCATGCTCTTTGATTATTTGTGTGACATTCTTATGTGCAAGAAGTTGAAGGACAAGAACACCACAGCTGCAATTGGCCAAGCTAGGACAAGTTGGAGTGCGTTGCGGGACTACATGACTGAGGTGCATTCGGCGAACCTGAAGCACTACTCGGACGCACGGCCATACGCGCGTGCACAACAATGTCGCGAAATTCTTATTGACGTTGCGTGGCCTAGAGGAGGATCCGAGTAGTGGGGCGTTGCCACAGGAAAAAAACCTGCAAACCCTCTAGTTAAGAAGACTTGTGAGAACAAGGCCGCAAACCACGAGCACATCCACGACAATGACAAGTTAAAAGCAGTCCGTGAGCGACACAACATAACATTCCGCAACGGGCTTTGCAAAACGTTTATGCAATATGGTCAATTTAGGGATCAATGCCCTAAGGCATGTGGTGGTTGACAAGAGCCTATGGCGTGAGCTGTTGCAGCAGCACCTTGTAGGCGGTGCAGTAGGAGGCCACGAATTGGGTCGTGGAGAGGGTCGCAATCACGGCAATGGGCCTGGCCATGGTAACGGACAAGGGTGTGGGGTGGGTTTTCACCACCCCTCAGGGACATTAGCGGGAACCACTCAAGGGTAATACAAGATCACGAGCATGGATTCATTTTTTCAAACAAGGGTGTTAAACAATTTTTATTTTTGACGAGTTCAAACTTCTCTGATGTTTTCTCTCCCCTTGTAAAACCTCATTCTATAGTTTCTAACCGTCATTTCCCACTAAACCTTGCATCCTCAGATGAGATACGTGAATGGACATGCTTAGTGGAGTTACACCAACCACTTTGTAACATTTTTGTCATGCGATGATTAAATTAAACAAGTATGGATTGGTGGAGGCCGTAGTAATCTTCTGGCACACAGAACAAGTCATTGTGCTAGCCTTTGGAGAATCTTTAGGAAATATCATTTCCGAGTTCCACGACCCGCCGATCCTAGGTCATGTGGGACCTCAAAAATCATAACATCCACTCTCCGACCACTATTGGTGGCCAAGATGGAGTGTCAACAACGTACGAATTATATGACATGCGATCCACATCTTTGGAATAAGGCTAGAAACAAAAAGCCTGCAGGACTCCTCCAACAGCTTCCCATTCTCAAAACTCCATGGGAGTGCATCAATATGGACTTCATTACTAGTCTTCTGGACACGTCCCGTGGCCACAATGTAATACTAGTTGTTGTAGATCTCCTGACAAATATGACTTACTTCCTTCCTATATCCACTATCTTGAACGTAGAGGACACCGCTCGTCTCTTCTTTGAGGGTGTTGTAAAGTACAACACCGTGCACTTGCTCATTATCTTTTATCGAGATCAATCATTTACAAGTTAGTTCTGGAAAACAATGCTCAAGTACTTCGGTAACGAGTCCCAAATTTTGACACTGATTCAACCATAAACAGATAGAAAATGAGAGTGCATGAATCGCACTCTGGAGTAGATGCATTGCATGTACGTGGACCTTGCCATGAATTGCCAACGAATCTAAAGACGGGCAGAGTTTGTAATGAATAACTTGGTGAACAAGTCCACATTACTCACACTATTTGTGTTCAATAGTGGTCAACTAAGAGTGGTACCCTCTTCATTGGTGAAGAGTGGGAGTACAGGATGATATGTTCATTCTGCTCAATATTATAAGAGGCAAAGGGTCACCTTCAAGTAGATGAGCAACGAAAAAAGGCCCATGCCCCCAAACGTCACTTTGAGGTCTTGTTTGACATCAGTGACAAAGTGTTGCTTGGTACTGAGAACCTTCGGTAAAAGTCACTTGGGGCATACATAATCTTACCAAGATAGATTGGGTTTTTTCCAATCTTTGCACGCATAAGGCCGGTGGCATACTGATAGATGCTTCCACCAAGTATGAAGTTACATCACGTGTATCATGTAAGCCTTAAGGCTCCATACACGACAAACGGATTCGTTCAATTCCTTAAAGGAATCTGTGCTTCTGATGGCAAATAGGAGGTCTTTTTCCTACTCGACCACCAAGATATTTTTCTTCTTTCGCACATTATTAGGGAGTACCTCGTTCATTAAGCTAGTTATATCCCTAAACATAACTTGTGGGTGCAAGAATCTCAGTTTCCCATATGGGTGGTCAACGAGTACTGGAGAGAGCATGAAGCTCACATGGATGAACATGTCGCGGGAGGTACCACCTGATTGCAAAAAAAATGAACAACATTCTCATACATCAGCTTTCATGGACAACAACCATGGGAGGTTGGGGACGCCCAACATGGTTTTTTCATGAATGCTCTAGCCTAAGAGGGACAAGCCGCTAACCGTGCTGACTAACAAGCTATAGCTTAGGTCCAAGTGCCATGCACGTGTTTATGTTTAGAAGGTGATTGAAATTGCTTATGTTCTTTTGCAATGTTGACAACTCAACAACTGGCACTCAAATGTCTTCCTCATGAAGCGGGACGGTCCATAATAAGTGGAGAGGAATAAAGTGGGAGGGTCGGTTTGGCCCTCCCACCTTTGATAATGAGGGGGTGGATAAAAAACAACCCCTTGCTATGGCAAGGATAGGCCAGTGGCCAGCCACCCCCTGAATACTGACCGCTCGCTTGGCAGCCGATTGGGTAACCGCGGTCCTGTCATGTGACCAACGCCAGCCAGCCTTTGGTCGCTGATTGAGCGGATGGCTCGATCGACAACTAGGAGGCCGCAAAACCTTGAGGGCCTAGGCCCGTGTCCTCATGCCCTCGCCCTCGCTCACCCACCTTGCTCGCAACAGTATGCGAGCACATGGGATAGAGCGAGAGCGAGGAGCGATGAACTCATGAGAAGAGTCGTTGCGAAATTGTCGATAGTGCCTCGCACGCAACACTTTTGTGCTTATTTGTCAAAAGCAACATTTGAGTTCGATTAGGAAAAATTATCAGATTCGAAACCACAACACTCGTGTGAACAAACAGGTTCGATGTAATACCCCCGCATTTCAGACCTAGAACAAAAAGGTTTGGTAAAACAAATGGACCTCTAGAGACGTGAAGTCTCCCACATAGGGTTGTTGATGGCGATTGCCCCAAGAGTGATGCGAAGGGGAGAACCCCTTGAGCGAGCTCTTATGCCATTCTACAATCTCTGACAATGACCTAAGTGTACGAGCTCGAGGTTTCGACCAGTTACACAAGTAATTCCATTATCATTACTTCACATATAGATTTAGGAAGTTTCGAAGTCTTTACATTCATGGGTGATCAACTAAAGAAGGCAAGGGAAATTTTACATGCTTTTCATGTGGAAATTTTTTGTAAAGCAAGAAAGTCACTTACAAGGTGTATCAAAGGGCTAAAACATGTGTCAACCTATTTGCACGTGGTCATCTCATAAACGTATGTTTGATATAATTGTTTTCTATTCA
Source organism: Penium margaritaceum (assembly GCA_023375785.1). Classification (NCBI taxonomy): domain Eukaryota; kingdom Viridiplantae; phylum Streptophyta; class Zygnematophyceae; order Desmidiales; family Peniaceae; genus Penium; species Penium margaritaceum. The sequence continues at coordinate 8,227 of SZWC01025104.1, read as the reverse complement.
AAATATGGATGTTTTTTGCTAGGAAATCCTTGTTTTGTTAAACAAAAAATGATATGTAGCTCTTTTGGAGGAATAAAAAAAACTATGGCAAAGGGTTCATTTTTTTCCACAAAGAATGAGAAATGGTTTAGCGGTAATCACCTAAGAGTAACACATGTGCTTGATTTCAGCTAGCCCCTTCCTTGTTGTCATATGCAATTCTAACGCTTATGTAGCAGAAACTCATATTAACCCTTTTCTTAGTTTTTAGCCACTGATCAATCTTTCCACTTCATATGCAATGATGGATTATGAGAGCCTTAAAGTTAAGAGCTGATGGCTTCAAGTGTCTCATCTTCATCCTCTTACCTTTTTTAATCAGAGGTAGGCCTGAAGAAAGGAAGGGATCAAGGGTGTGATCACTTTAGAGTGTGAGGGAAGTGAAAGAGAGAGAAAGTGTGAGAGAGACAGATAGATAAAGGGAGGGATGACATTACGGATGAGGAAGGGAGAGGGGGTGGAAAAGAGTGAAAGTGGGAGAGAGAGAGAGAGAGAGAGAGAGGTAGCAAGAGAGATAGAGAGGAAGTGAGAGAGAGAGAGAGATATATATATATATATAAATAGATAGATACAAAGAACAAAATAAATAGAGATAGAGAGGGAGAGATGGAGAGAGGAAGAGGAAGCACAAAGGTCGTAATGAATATTGGTCAGTTACCCCTTCATATAAGATGGAGGGCGTTGAGGCCACATACTGCAACCCACTCTCGACTCTCATCTTTTGGATAATCGTCCACATGAAGGACTATGAATGGAGGTCTTTCCCATTTTGAAACATTATCTCACACATCATGTTTTTCAATTTTATTAAAAAAGAAGGAATTTTCTCCTCGTGAAATTGAAGTTCCATGTTCACGAAGTTATTACAAACATCTGCATTTAGAGTAGAAACGTTTTTTTAGTTGATAACCATAGAAAAACAGCAATGAAAAACCATGAGATTTTCGACAAATACTTTAATAATTCACGCCTCTTATAATGGATTGTCCATGCCATTTCCCTCGCTTTATGAGAGGGGGGTGCTTCTCGTTTGTGTTACCATTATGTGAATTCAAGTGATTTATTGATCGGGCGGATATGAAATAGCATTGAATGTAGGTAGATCCTTTGAAGAGAATTGTTTTCCTTTCCTCTTTGGATTGTAATCATGAAAATGTATTCAATGAGTCCATCGTTCCAAATGCACATGAAAAGTTGTTGGTTATTTCGTTCTTTGATTTCTCTACATGAATTATTAAAGATAAAACGTCAATACATCTGTTTAATTCGTAAATAACAGCAATATATGGAATGTGTAAACGTAAATCAAAAATTTAAACAGGTTGATAACCGTATATTCTTGTACTATTTTGATAAATATCTTTGCTTAAACCATTTACTTAATTTCAATAATATGGAATAGTAATCCTATAAAATCAGAAATAAATGGGATTGAAATACAGGATAATTTAAAATTCTTGATCGTTTTACCAAATCATAAAATTCACATTTTTTTGGATTCAGCTCTCACCGTGAGTATTTACCTTCATCATCTAGATATTCTTGAACTTTTGAAATTTGAGGTTAAGTTATAGAAATTAAATCCATCTGTAAAATAAAAACTATGAAATTATAAAATTTTATCTGTTCAATACGAGTTTTGTTGTTTGAAGTAAATAGTCTGAAAGTTTGAGCTAGTGTACTATTTTGAATGTATTATGAAAAACGATAAGAGAATTGATGTCACTTGCTTTTTATTGATGTATGGAGATACCCCTCGATTGAAAGGTCGATTTGTGGTGGCTTTGTTTCAAAATAATTACTTATAAAGATAATTTGAAATTTTTAATTTATATTCTTTGGCAAGGATTCATTCACTTTTGCCATGATGTTTGTATTTAAACTTTAGGGTTAGAAACTTTTCCAAGTTAACAAATTTGTTAATGATAGTCTTTGTAACACGGTGGGTGAAACGGGGTGCGGGCCTCTATGGGTGATTGAGCCCTCGGAACCCGATTGCTCATCGCAATCGCGTAGGTTTGTCGTGGAGATTAACTTCGCCGTGAAGTGAAGTCTCTCACCAATGACTCCTCTCACAAGTATGCCCCGACCAAGGTCGGGGCGCGGAGTCCGTTCTTGTCATAGGGCAACCCAAAAGGGAGGATGGAAATGTTATTTTATCCGTCCATTTTGTCGGCGGGTTGACGCGGTTCGACTAGATACATTTCTCTCGTCGTGTCAACCCGTTAAACAATATTATGTTGTCCACGTGGAAACCCTAAGTTTCCGGCGTGATTAGGGATGGGGAGATGGTGGCAAAATATCTTCGCGCGTGCGAGGGTATTTTGCCACCATTCGGTGCCCCTCGTCTGATGGCGTGGTCAACACGTTTATAAAAACGTGTTTGCCACGCCATCGAGTGGAGGTGGCACTCGGCGGGGTGGTCCCGTCGGAACGCCCGCCGGTGGCCCCTCGCGAGCCCCCTCGCCATGGCGAGGGACCTCGTGAGGGGCTTCTTGATGGGGTGGAGGTCCTTGTGATGTCGCATTGGGTCATGCCCAATGCGACTGCACAAGGACCTGCGCAGCCCATCGCGAATATTCGCGATGGGCTTGCGTTCGCCGCGGCCGGATAGTGCGCGGCACTATCCGGTCGCCTTCTTACGAATCGGAAGCTTGTTCGAAGCTTCCGGTTCGCAGGGCTGGTCGACGAGGAATTCTCCTCGCCGTCCAGGCCCCGATTTTCTGGACAAAAGACGCGGCAGTCCTTTTAAACTTAAGGCGCCGATCTAGGCAACATAACAAAGTGGCGTATTTATTGCCAGGTTTGTTACAGTATTAGTGGCTTATTGATTCAGAAGGTGATGGTTAATTCTTCCTTGGTTGGATAGGTGGTTGTTTATAATGTTACAAGATGAAATGAGATGGATTTCATAGCTCTTGGTATGATTAGAATTCAAGTCTTACTCGTGTCTGCTTGTAGTGTTATCCTTGAAATTATCTTAGAATGATGTTGCACTTAGAATCCTGAAGGAAATAATTCATTATGAAAAATGTCACGCGCAACCGAGCATGAATGTCACTGATAATATCAGTGACATTCATCATAACTCTACTTCGAAGGTTCTACATGGTCTTTTGAATGTTGTGGATGTCCAAGCCAAACAATCATGGTAGAAATTCATATTAAGTATATGAAGGATATTACATTTATTTCAACATCAAACTTCATAAATCTGACTTTGCTTATGATTTTATGTATGGTTCGGTCACTATATACCCGAATCGTATAAATATAAAACTGATTCGCACGTCTTCGAGCGAGAAATACCCTAACTACCCATCAGCCGCCGCTACCGCCACGCCAGTAAGAAAGAAAACGGACAAAAATGCATGGCGAGACCACATGCCATGCGCTGACGACGCATGGTATGCGGTGCCCTCCGCTAGTATCACAAACCCTTTCGTTGAAGGGTTTGTGATACTAGCGGGGGGAGGTTTGTTTAGAGTTTGAGGGGAGTTCGAGACTCCCCATGCATTGAAAGGGAACTTGCTGGGCCCCGCTACCGCGGGGTCCAGCAGGAGCCCGCGCAAAAATAAACCCCTTAAACCTTGAATGTAATTCGGGGTATGGTTTGAATGCGCTTTGTGTGTTATTATCATAGGTATGCGTTTACAAAAAATTGTCCAAAATGAAAGAAGGGCGTTTTCGCTGGATCGAGAGGGAGGGATGATCGCTTTGTTTTTTTTTTGTCACGTAAACCCCCCTGTTCGATGTACGGTTTATGTTTGGTGCTGGCTCTGCCCGCGCCAAACATACAAAACCCCTTAATTGAACTTGGGGGTTTGCGTGACAAAAACAAAAAACAAAGCGGTCATCGCTCCCTCGCGACTCTCGCGTGGGAGCGATTTCCGCATGCAGGATTTTTTCATGCTCGCCCGTCGACGCTTGCCGCGAGCGAGCTTGATTTCTGACTGGTCTCTTGAGAATTTTTTTGCCGCTACCGGGCGGATCAGAGCCACACTTTGCTTTTTATGGGTATCTGAGCTATTTGGCCCTTTTTTATGTAAGGGCAAAATGAACCTGTTTTTTCATTTTGTTTTGTCGAAGGGCACCTGGCATCAGAAATCTCATGTGTAAGCAACACCTCCTCCTCGTATTTTGAAGTCGGCAGTCGTTTTTGACGATGCCTGTCGGAATGACATTGCTCGATCGAAGGACCTTTGCCTACGATTCATTGGTCAAGGCAATCGCACATTGTAGGCCTTTCCGTCCGCGATCGTCCTCGATCACGCGTCCCACGAGCGGGTGTTTCCACATCGGCAGTTGTGTTGACTGTCTCCGATCATTGAGTGATATCGCAGACCGTCGATGGGACGAATGCCTATCGATTACTTTCTTGGTTCGATCGGCGAAGAACGTTGAGTTGGAAAATTGGACGCTGTTCCGGGGACGTGTACGAGTATTTTCCGAAAGAATATTGCCATCAGTAATCCTTCGAAATGTGGCGGGGACTGTCGTCTATTTGTTGGTGTGGTGAGGCGATTAGGAAATGAAAAGAGTATCTATGTGTACTAAATGTTTCAGTTTAGCAACAAAAAGGAAAGTGTTTTACTTTATGCTTGCTTAGGATCTCATATGCAAACGAAATCCTTTTTTACAACATTGCATCCCTGATTTTATGTACATTAACACGAATGCACATAAACTTTAATATGAATACGTACACCTATGCCTGTACCGATACTTGAAACTTATGCCAATAATTGACTAATGACGTTGAAAATTGATGGTACACTTTCTCAAGAGACAAATATTATTTGAATGGAACATGAAAAATTGGTTCCAGGCATGATTTTTGCTAAAAAAGAGTTATGGGGAAAGTATTCAATTTTTAATTATGGTCTAAGAAATTATGAATGAATACAACATAAATGGGTATTCAATGATTATCATTCACAAAAATAACATAGGGAATGTGTTTCATTCTATGCCTTGTAAAATTAGAACATGAAAATGTTGTCTATGGCTATGTATATACTTATGCCTTAACCTATACCAAAACCTATACATATATATACATACCTATGCCTATTTTTTTTATCTATACCTATACCTATACCTATACCTATACCTATACCTATACCTATACCTATACCCATACCTATACCTATACCTATACCTATACCTAT
>SZWC01025103.1:14217-35743 GCA_023375785.1 Penium margaritaceum | reverse complement strand
GCCGCCACAGTACAACAAAAAATGTAGACAAAGGAGGCAAGATGTGATGGAAAGGACTCAAAATCTGATTGATATCAAGGATGGTACCAGGGGAACAAAGCAAGGATGACTGACCATAGATAGCAGGACAATGAGACGAGGTAATAGACTGCCATTCCTCTATCCACTGCCCATGATCATCAAGCAGAGACCTCTGTACATACCCATGCCCAGACAACGTGCCTTAAAGGCCTCCATTGCACTCTCAAGCCAAAATCATCCCAGACAACCTTACCTCCCTCATCATGAAGGAGACAGTGTTAGATGACATTCACAAGGGTGTCCTTAAATTGAGTAACGCGTTCAGTGACAGTTGTGAGGTACTGTATCAGAGAGTAAGCACCAACAAGGTCAGCAGGGATGTGATGAACTGGTTCTGTATTGTAATTTCCAATCTTATCGGGGAATTTTTCATGGCCACCCGTGATGAGGGCAGAAATGGCACAGGCAGCCTCAGTAGGGATAGGAATGATTGGGAGGATAGCCTCATGGTAGTACTCCCAAAGCTGTTTACCTTGGTCCCATGCTCTAAAACGTACCTCCAAGGATAGAAACGTGAGAGATGCGGAAAAATAAGGAGGTGGTGTATCAAGATTGCACGGATGAGCCTGTGGAAATGCAGTGGCTTTGGCTGTGGCTGCACCAGCGGCTGCTGCTGTGACGATGGACTCAGAGTATTGTGCCAGTCGGGGGTAGCGGTGGACATGGAGCTTGAGGGAAAAGCAGTTGCGATACCAGAAAAGACAGAGGTGCTAGCAAGGATGGGCTGCAGATATGACATGACCAAATTAGCTACTTCATGAATAAACAATGCATGTTCATACTACTTGCATTGCAGATGCTCTTCAGCAGCACTCTGTACAGTGAGCGCTGCTTGAGGCTCATTGTATGCATGCTACAAGTCAGCTTGGAACACTACATACTGCTCATCATCAACAAGCATGATAGAAGACAGACCACTCTCCCAAGAACGTTTTGCCAAACTTTCCCTTGCCCCAGTGGACGTGAGAAATATGGGTGGACGTGTAAACGAGGCCTCTTTGCTTCAGGACAACCTGATCTAAGACAGAAAGGTACCTAAGGGAGCACACAATGGAGAGGAGTGCAAATAGAGACACAATACAAAAAGGAGCAACACAGCTCACCGAGCCTAGCTGATAACCCTCTGTGTATACGTTTTTTCTTCTATGTCCTCAAGTGCATGCAGATTTGGCGGTCGGCGGTGATCCACATTGATTGCAAAGCCACATGCTCGCCAAGCTCACCACATCGCGGCACCATCTCTCTGTGAGGGTCATGCCCTGTTCTTCCTGGCACATGGAAAGGTGGCAAGAGGCATCATGGGGCCGTGATACACTATGAGTAAGGTAGATGGAACAAACAGTGGTGCTGGCACCCCGAGCAGGGCCGGTAGCGACGGTTTCAGAAGTGGTGATGACCTCTCCAACGTAATCCTAACCACTTTTGCAATGGCGCAGCAATGGTTGGGCCAGAAAGAACTCTTCCTTCCACAGCTTGGGAAGGGGAAACCTCTTTCCTGGAGGTACATCTTCCTATCCTGGACGACGGAATGTTTGTTGGAGGAACATTACCTCCAGCCGCCTCTGGAAACGACAACCAATCTTTTGCGGATGCAAGTGTGCAAAGCCTTAACGTCCACACTGCAAAATCCACAAGCCTACATCTTGAGCCATTTTTGCTTTGGTGGTAGAGGTGAGGATCCCTCTGGCCCACAAAGCAGTGTATCACGGCCCCATGATGCCTCTTGCCACCTTTCCATGTGCCAGGAAGAACAGGGCATGACCCTCATAGTGAAACTTGAAAATTGTCTTCGCAACCTCTACCCTGAACTCTATGCTCCTGTCGCTCAATTATGAGATGAAGCCACAGACATCCACCGACACATATAGTTTCTTAGAGCCTCGTGCTCCATTTTTGAGTGGTTGGATGTGGTGCTACTCCACCTCCGTGAGCAGTAAAAGGAGTTCCGACTCGATCTCCTCCATCAACACCCAGTCGTCAAGATTGAGCTCGTCAATTTTGGAGCAATATTCAATGAGTTACACAACTACAAAGACATTTTGCATGGCGAGGCACGTGAGATGAAAGCCACGCCACAAACATCACATGCACACCAGGGATCCTAAGCCAATGTAGCTGTGTCGACTCAGACACCTTTCACATCATCTGGGGGCTCTATTGGTGGGGGTCATGGTGGGCACAGTGGTAGCAGTCCTGGACATGGCTCTGGGAATCAAAGGTGTAGTCTATGTTATCAGACTGGAAAACATTGGCTCATATGTCATTCCCTCCAATGGCAAATGATGGAGACAAAATAGTAGACACATGAGCAACAGAGACATGTACTGCATTAGCCACTTCAGCATTTTCCCGTGTCAAATTCCTCTGGTGTTCATGGATCATCTGGACTGCCTCCCCACTGTTGAAGATTTGCACCTCCGCATGCCCAAGTGCGGCACCGAGAGGCACCGGCGAGCTACGAGAGGGAGGAAAATCCTCGCAACTGGATCTAGTGGCTTGAGGATTACTTGGATCCAAAAAGGGAGGATTGCCCATAAAACTTGACGAGTCTGTGACTCCGGTGAAAGTTGTTTCACCATAATCAGACAAGTAATGAAGGAGACATGATCTCCAAAGTTGGGGTGTGCGCGGTGGCTCTGGGAGCCGGCCGCGACTCAATTTCTGGTGAGTAATTGACCGGACCGAGTAACAAATATCCATCTGGAGATTTTGCTCCGGAAAGGCTGCCAATGCGTCCGGTGAATAATCCGCCGAATATTAGTAGTACAGTTTGTTACTAAGGAACTTAGCCAAAATTCTGTCTCGGCATCCAAAACTCAGTATTAAACTTTGTTACTCAGGGACATAGTCAAGATTCCGAGAACAGGTTTCGATCCACATCAATCTCCATCACCAAACTTGATTAACTCATCAAAACAGACCCCAAAGGCGCGAGGGGCACCGCCACTACGTTTAGGGAAATCTACGCCTCCGGAATGACCATTTGATGAGTTTTTTATGTGTGAGGGCGCCTAGGCGGGCGACATAGTGCGCGCCGCCAACTGAGCAGCTTGATTGGGATGTCGCGCTTTGGCTAACGTAGCGGGAGCTACGGTGATCCGAATTGTACACAGTTTTGTGCGTTAGAGAGCTCATGACTAGCCCTACCATTTTTCAGATCGTGTCCATGTTAACAAACTAATGCAAAATTGCGTTATTCCCTTCACAAAAGTGACTGTCTTACAACTCCCTTGCACTCCCAGATACATAGCCTGAGGCAACCAGAAGGCTCACCCTTAGACTCAGAACCTACACAAAAGTAGCCGTGAGCCGAGTGAAGACCCGTCGGAGTACGTTGGAACTGCCATCACCCGTGGCCGGTTTCTGAAACCTACCACTCCGGCAGCCACCTTTGGACTGCTGCCTTTACAGCAGCTCCTTCATCAGCCCTTGCAGGAGATGCCCACACTGTTGACAAGATGTACCCCTTGCCATGAGTGCCGTTGATCGTACTCCCTGGTTCGACCACTAAGGAGTGGTCGAACACCTAATCTGACCTTAGATTTGGATTCCTCGGATTTTTCCATGCAAGATTGAGCTTTAAATCGCTCAATTTCAGTGAGTATTGAGAAAGTTAGCCTAGTCCGAAATCTAGGTGTTGTGCGGGTGGAATCTGGTACCCGCCATGGGTGGCGAGACAATCCACCACCAGGGTTACTTCGACGGCCGTAGCAGGGGCTCTACTGCTCTGATTGGGGCGTGCTTGGATGAGTTGGAAAGCTTAGATCACACGCTATACGAATCTGATGTAATCTCACTATACTAAGTAACAAAAACGTATTCCAATTCAGATTCACTGAATGCAACGTGTTTTTTCCACTCCTATCCGTGATCCTTGTGCTCCACACTCTTCACCATTGGTGTCTATTGGCTGCCCAAACACCGGTAGCGTGCATCCATGAGAGCTAGGCATCCTTGAGGGTGTCTCCACACCCACTACAACCAACAAAGGGTTATGGACCCACGTGCCTAAAAGGAACCCTAGCTCCTCAATCTTCACGTTACCGCCGAGCACCATGACAATGACCGAGCAAGAGAGCATCGGCACCGTCTCCAAGTTTGATGGGAACGGCTTCCCCTTGTGGAGGTGGCAGTTTGAGGTCTACCTTGATGACAAGGGCCTGCTTGAGCTGGTCAACGGTAAAGAGACCGCCCCTCTGGACACCGCGACGCCGGAGGAAGTGGAAAAGTACAAGAAGCGCAACAAGAAGGCGATGGCTTTGTTGGTGTTAGCGTTAGTCCTGCCGCAGTGCGCACTGATTCAAGGATGCATGGAGGCCACAGAGGCCTGAAAGAAGCTCTTCACCATCTACTAGTCCACTAACCTGGCCAACCAGTTCTCCGTCTTCAAGAGGCTCGTCACCCTCCGAACCAACGAAGGCAACGAAATCATGGAGATCCTACAACAGATTGAGTCCCTCACTGCCGAGTGTGTAGCCACCGGATGGAAGGTCGACCCTCAGTTGCAAGCCATGATCCTCCTCCTGGCCTTGCCGGACAGTTGGATTCCCATGATCACTGTCGTGGACGGCTGGTCCGCTAATGAGCTGAAGTACCCAAAGGTGGCTGAGTACTTCCGCAATGAATGGATACAGCGTGGTGGGAGAGAGAACGGGACAACGTCAAGTTCCGCCTATGCTGTCCGCCCTTAAGTTGGAAGGAGAGGCAAGAAGGAGAAGGGTGTCAAGCAGGGTACCAAGAGAGGTGACAACAAGGGGGAGTGCTACAATTGTGGCAAACAGGGCCACTACGCACGCGATTGCCCCAACAAGAAGTCGGACCAGCCCGGGAAGGGTGGGAAGAAGGACACCCAAGCCATGATGGCCAGAGAGTCTACCGACTTGACAGATCCGGAAGTCACGGTGATTGACTCCGGATCAGTCCGCCACACACAATGCAACCGGGTGGCATTCGTCACCTATGGCACCACCGAGCGGCACATGACAGTGGCCAACGGAAAAACAGAGTTGGCCACGGGCGAAGGTAATGTTTGCATGGAGTCGGTGGTGAACGAGAAATTCATTCCGTGCACCATCTACGACATGCTCCACTTGTCCAAATTTGGGGCAAACCTGCTGTCAGTGAGCCACCTCACTGACAAGGGGCTCGAGGTACTCTTCAACAAGAAAGAGGCCATCATCCGGAAAGAGGGGGATGGCGAGGTGATTGCACGTGGCAAGAGGCACGAGGACCTGTACCTTCTTCGTACCAAGGTTCTTGCCGATTCGGTGAGGACTGATGCCGTCAACCTCGTGAAGAAGGATGAAGGAAACCTGGACCTATGGCACCCTCGCCTATGTCACATCGCTCCCTCAAGTGTAAGGGACATGGCAAAGAAGGAAGTGGTGTAGGGTCTTGAGGTCAAGGACCTCAATGCAGCCAAGAATTCCTCGTGTGAGCCGTACGTGGTCGACAAGGCGACATGGCACCCGTTTGATGGCAAAAGGACGCGTGCGTTGGCAAAGGTGGAGGTGGTCCACACTGGCTTGTGTGGACTTACGAGAGCTCCATCGGGGTCGATCACTACTTCGTGACCTTCATCGACAATCACAGCCGCAAGCTCTACCTCTACATCATCAAGAGGAAGAGTGATGTCCTCACATGTATGCAAGAGTTTGTGGTGGCAGTGGAGCGGCAAACAGGCTTGAAGGTGAAGGCGTTCCAGAACGACAACGACAGCGAGTATGAGGGCTGCTCGGCATGGATGAAGAGCAAAGGGATCGCGTGGCAGAAAACTGATAAGCAGAACCGCATCGCCAAGAGGGCAAACCACATCATCCTCAACATGGTCCGATCCATGTTGAGCGATGCCGACCTCGCGCAGCGGTACTGAGGCGAGGCGGCACAAACAGCGGCGTACATCATAAAACTGACGCCGACGAAGCCACTAAAAGACGCGGGGTCCAAGGTCTGGAAGACGCCACAAGAAGTGTGGAGCGGGAGGAAGCCAACTGTGGCACACCTCCACACGTTTGGTTGTGTTGCACATGCTGTTGTACAGGCACGGGAGGGGCGGGGCAAGCTGGACCCGCGGACTCGCCGGTGCATCTTTGTTGGGTACGAGAGCGGGAGCAAGGCGTACCAGCTCTTTGACTCGTGGACGCAGCAGATCGTGAAGAGTTACGGCGTCACGTTCGACGAGGACAGCCGTTGGACGGACAAGGATGCGGGTCTCTCCAAGCGTGGGGAGTGGCTGCCACTCCTCGAGGGAGAGACGCCGGAGGACGCAAAGGAGGGTGACGTCCGAGTGGCTCCAACCGGCGAGAACCATCCAGAGGATGGAGGAGCGGCTGATTTGCATTCAGCCGAGTCGGACAATGAGTCCGAAGCGCCGGCAGCAGTGGAGCCGAAGGAGGAGGCGGGGAGTGAGCCCGCATCTCCACGGTCCCCGAGAGAGGGGGAGCAGGCCAGCGGTGCAAGTGGCGTTGCAAGAGGATAGCAGCAGCAGCAACAACAGCAGCGGCAGTAGCAGCAGCAGCCTCAACAACAGTAGACCCGAAGAAGCAGACGCACAAGGAGGATGGCAAAACGGTACGATGCCATGCAGGGCACATGGAGTGGGTTTGCTTGAGCATTATTTGCGCAAGAGGAGCCCGAGACCGTCATGGAGGCATTGCAACAGAAGGATGGGGCTGAGTGGGAGGGAGCTATAAAATCTGAGCTCACCTCCCATGAAGAGTATGGCACTTCGCAGCTGATCGACAGGCCTGAGGGCGCGAAAATCATCGGCTCCAAGTGGATCTTCAAGAAGAGGCTCACCAAGGACGGGAAGGTGGAGCGGTACAAGGCACGGCTGGTTGCGAAGGGGTACGTCCAGCGAAAGGGTGAACACTACGATGAGACCTTTCCACCGGTGGTGAAATTCTCCTCCATCTGCTCCATCCTCTCGGTGGCGGCGGCGCGCGACTACGAAGTTCACCAAATGGAAGTGAAAACCGCATTCTTCAACGACAACCTGAACAAGGAGGTCCTCATGGAGGTGCCGGAGGGGGTGGACGTGCCACCGGGGAAGGTGTGCCGGCTTGGCAAGGCGCTCTACGCGCTGAAGCAAGCGCCACTCATGTGGTACCTGAAAATGGACGGCTTCATGGCCGAACTTGGCTTCAAGCGCTACGAAGCGGATCAGAGCATGTATGTACGGAAGCAGCCAGGATTGCACCAGATCGTGGTTCTTTTCGTGGATGACCTCATCCTCGTTTCATCAAACATCGATGAGTTGGTGAACCTGAAGCGGCAGCTGGGCGGTCCGTTCAAAATGACCGACTTGGGCGAGCTCGAGTACTGCCTCGGTGTCGCCATCAAGAGGGACCGCAAGGCACACACGCTAGAGATGGGGCAAGCAAAGTACGTGCAATAGGTGATTCACCGCTACAACATGGAGGAGTACAACCCCATTGGCACACCGATGACCACCACATGTAAGGTGAGCTAGAGCATGGGACCGAGCACTCACGAGGAGAAGGAGGAGATGGCAGGTCTGCCATACCAGTCCGCTGTTGGAAGCATCATGTACGCCATGGTGGTGACACGGCCCGACCTGGCCTTCGTGGAGGGCCAAGTGAGTCCCTATGTTGCCAATCCGGGGCCGCTGCATTGGCAAGCAGTGAAGCGGATCCTCCGCTATCTCAAGGCGACAAACAGTCACGGCTTGTGCTTGGAGGGGGAGCGTGTGACGACTCCCTTGAGTTGGTCGGCTATTCTGATGCCGACTGGGCTGGTGATGTGGATGAAAGAAAATCAATGTCGGGGTGCGTGTTTTTTCTTGGTGGTGTAGTAGTTTCATGGGTAAGCAGAAAGTAGGACAGCGTGGCGCTGTCCAGCACCGAAGCGGAGTAGATCGCGCTCACGGAAGCCTCAAAGGAGGCGGTGTGGCTGCGGCGGCTGCTAAAGGAGATCGGCATGCCACAAAGGAAGCCGACGTTACTCAATGTTGACAACATGAGTGCGATCAGCCTCGCCCAGAACCCAGTGCTGCACAGGAGGACCAAGCACATCGAGATCCGTCATTACTACGCGTGGGACTTGGTGGCAAAGAGAGATGCGGCTATTGTGCATTGTGGCACCAAGCGCATGCTCACCGATGCCATGACCAAGACATAGCCCAAGGACAGGCACAACGCGAGCTGCATGGAGCTCGTTCTGTGCTGTGAAGTTTAAAATGCTACATGTTGCAAGGACAGGGCATCAAGGTTGCGGTGTAAGGGGGAGATTGTTGACAAGGTGTGCCCGTTGCCATGAGTGCCGTTGATCATACTCCCTGATTCGACCACTGAGTAGTGGTCGAACACCTAATCTGACCTTAGATTTGGATTCTTTGGATTTTTCCATGCAAGATCGAGCTTTAAATCGCTCAATTTGAGTGTGTATTCAGAAAGTTAGCCTAGCCCGAAATTCGGGTGTTGGGCGGGTGGAATCTGGTACCCTCGATGGGTGGCGGGATAATGCACCACCAGTGACCTGAGTTCGTCTCCAACGACCCCCAAATGCACCAGAGCCATAAAGGAAGCAACCAGAAGACTATCCTTTACCAGGGTGAACTTCTCCTTCACTTCTGGCCGGGGAAAGGCGCTTCGACTTTCCGTTGCCTAGTATGCAAGGCAAGGTGGGCGGCTCCACCAAGGGTTACTTCGACGGCCGTAGCAAGGGCTCTACTGCTCTGTTTTGGGTGTGCTTTGATGTGTTGGAAAGCTTAGATCACAGGCTGTAAGGATCTGATATAATATCACTATGCTAAGTAAGAAAAACGTGTTTTGATTTAGATCTGCTGAATGCGACGTGTTCTGTCCACTCCTATCCGTGATCCTTGTACTCCACATTCTTCACCATTGGTGTCCATTGGCTGCCCAAACACTGGTAGCGTGCATCCGTGAGAGCTAGGCATCCTTGAGGGTACCTCCACACCCAATAGATCCAACACACACCACTAGGATACTTATTGGCACTAGTGGGTGTAGAGACACCCTTAAGGATGCCTGACTTGCACTGGTTCACGCTACCAATGTTTAGGGCAGCCAATGAATACTAATGGTGAAGAGTGTGGAGGACAAGGATCATGGATGTGAGTGCGTAGAACACGTCGCATTCAGGAGAACTGAATCGAAACAAACTTTTGTTAGTTAGGATAGTGAGATTACATCCAATCTTTATGACCTGATGTCTGAGCTTTGAAACGGATCCAAGAACGCCAAAATTGGAGCAGTGGAGCCCCTGCTACAGCCGTCAAAGTAACCCTTGGTGGAGCCATCCATCTTGCCTTGCACTTTAGGCATCGGGAGGCGCTTTGATGATGACCCCTCGGAGTGCCTTTCCTCACCAAGGACAAGTTCATCCTGGCCAAGGAGGTCCCTTTGGTTGCTTCATTCATGGCCTTGGTGCATTTGGAACTCATTGGAGATGAGCTCAGATCAATGGTGGTGGATTATCCCACCACCCATGGTGGGTGCCAGATTCCACCCGTCCAACACCCAAACTTTGGCCTAGGCTAACTTTCTGAATACTCACTCAAATCAAGCGATTCAATGCTCGATCTTGCAGGGAAAAATCCAAGGAATCCAAATTTAATGGCAGATCAAGTGTTGAACCACTCCTCATTAGTCAAACCAGGGAGTAAGATCAATGGAACTCATGGTAAGGGGCACACCATGTGAACAATCTCCTCCTTACACCGTAGCCTTGATGTCCTATCCTTGGGACCTGTAGCATTTCAATCCTTACAGCACAGACCGAGCTCCATGTAGCTCTCATCATCCTTGGGTTGTGCCTTGGTCATGGCATTAGCGAATGTGCGCTTAGTGCCACAATGTACAATAGTCGCATCTCCCTTCGTCACAAAGTCTCAAACGTGGCGATGCCGGATCTCGATGTGCTTGGTCCTCATTTGCAGCACAGGGTTTTGGGTGAGGCTGATGGCACTCATGTTTTCCACATTGAGTACCGTCAGCTTCCATTGTGGTATCCCGATCTTCTTTAGCAGCCACCACAACCGCACTGCCTCCTTTGCGGTTTTTGCGAGTGTGATGTACTTTGCTTCGGTGCTGTACAGTGCCACACAGTCCTGCTTCCTGCCTGCCCATGAAACTGTTACACCACCAAGCACAAACAACCACCCTGACATTGATTTTCTGTCATCAACATCACCAGTCCAGCCGGCATTGGAGTAGCAGACCAACTCACGGAAGTCGTCATACGCTCCCCATCCAAACACAAGCCGTGATTGTTTTGTCCCCTTGAGATAGCAAAGGATCCGCTTCACCACTTGCCAATGCAGTGGCCCGGGGTCAGCTACATAGCGGCTCACTTGGCCTTCCGTAAAGGCCAGGTCGGGTCATGTTGCCACCATGGCATACATGATGCTCCCCACTACGGACTGGTATGGCACACCTGCCATCTCCTCCTTCTCCTCATCTGTACTTGGCCAAATGCTCCAGCTCAGCTCACATGTAGTGGTCATGGATGTGCCAATAGGGTTGCACTCCATGTTGTAGCGGTAAAGCACTTCTTGCATGTAATTTTTCTGCCTCATCTACAGTGTGCGTTCCTTGCGATCCCTCTTGATGGCGACATGGAGGTAGTACTCGAGCTTGGCCATGTCGGTCATTTTGAACCGACCGCTCAGCTACCGCTTCAGGTTCACCAACTCCTCCATAACCGATGACACAACTATGAGATCATCCACGTAAAGAACCGTAGTCTGGAACAACTCCGACTGCTTCTGCACGTACACACTGTGATCCGCCTCGCAACACTTGAAGCCAAGCTTGGCCATGAAGCCATCCATTTTCAGGTTCCACATGAGTGGCGCTTGCTTCAACCCATAAAGCACCTTTGGAAGCCGATACACCTTCTCCGACGGTGCGTCCACCCCCTTCGGCACCTCTGTGAGGACCTCCTTGTCCAGGACGTTGTTGAGGAATACGGTTTTCAGGTCCATTTGGTGGACTTCATAGTCGCTCACTGCCGCCACTGAGGGGTAGGTACGGATGGAGGCAAACTTCGCCGATGATGCAAAGGTGTCATTGTAGTGTTCACCCTTCCGCTGGACGTACCCCTTCACCACAATCTATGCCTTGTACCGTTATAACTTCTCCTCCTTGGTGCGCTTCTTCTTGAAGATGCACTGGGAGCCAATGATTTTTGCGCCCTCCAGTCTGTCGATCAGCAGCCAAGTACTATTCTCTTCATGGGAGGCGAGCTCAGATTTTTATGGCTCCCTCCCACTTAGCCCCATCCTTCCATTGCAATTCCTCCTTCACGGTCACGCCCTCCACTTGCACAAAGAACACTCAAGCGAACACAGTCTAGATACCCTCCGTAACATCATACCGTTTTGCCGTCCTCCTTGCGCATCCGCTTCTTCGAGGCTACTGTTGAGGTTTTTGCTGTTGTTGCCGCTGCTATTGTTGCTGCTGTTGCCGCTGCTTTTTTCAGCATTATGTTCATGATGTACGCCATTTTTTGTGCCGCCTCCACCCAGTACTTTTGCGCAAGGCTAGCATTACTCAACATAGACCGGACCATGTTAAGGATGGTACGATTCGTCCTATCGGTGATGATGTTCTGCTGCAGAGAATGTGGCGTGGTTTTCTGCCATACAATCTTCTTGCTGTTCATCCATGACGAGCACCCCTTGTACTTACCGCCGTTGTCGCTCCAGACTGCCTTTACCTTCAACTCTGTTTGTTGCTCCATTGCTGCCACAAAATCCTCCATGCATGACAGTACATCATTTTTCTTCTTGATGTTGTAAAGGTACAAATTGCGGATATGGTCATCAATGAAGGTGATAAAATAGCGTTCCCCACCAATGGAGGATGAAAATGGTCCACACACTTCTGTGTACACCACCTCCAACTTCACTGATATATGCATCCTTTTACCATCAAAGGGATGCCATGTCACCTTGTCGACCACATACGGCTTGCATACGGTATTCTTGGCTACATCGAGGATATTGACCTCAAGATCTTGCACCACTTCCTTCTTTTCCATGTCCTCTATGGTTAAGGGAGCAACGTGACACAAGCGGTGGTACCACTGGTCCAGGTCCCCATCATCCTTCTTCGCGAGGTGGGCGACGTCGGACCCCGCCTGGCTGCCGAGGACCTTTGCGTAGAGCAGGTACAATTCGTCCTCTCACTTTCCACATGCAATCACCTCTCTATCCCCCTCCTTCTGGATGATGGCATCCCTCTTGTTGAAGAGCACCTCCGGCCCCTTGTTGGTAAGGTGGCTCACTGACATCAAATTTTCTCCAAATTTGGGCATGTGGAGTACGTTGTGAATTGTGCGAGTTACAGCCTCCCCGTCCACATCCACCTCGATGTGAATGTTTCCTTCACCAGCAGCAAACTCTGTTTTGCCATTGGCCATCATCATGCGCTGCTCCAAGACGCCATAGGTGACGAATGCCTCCCGCTTGCATTGCGTGTGGCGGCTTGATCCGGAGTCAATCATGGCATCTCCCTGATCTGTCAAGTCGGCGGAATCTTGCGCCATCAATGTGTGGTCATCCTTCTTTCCCGCCTTTCCCGGCTGGTCTGACTTCCTGTTGGGGCAGTTACGTGCGTAGTGGCCTTCTTTGCCACACAGGTAGCATTCCCCCTTCTTTTCACATTTTTTGGTGTCCTACTTGGAAGCCTTCCCCTTCTTGCCTCCCCCTCCACCTTGAGAGTGGACGGCACAAGCGGAACTTGATGTTGCCCCACTCTCTCTTCCACCACGCTGAATCCATTCATCACGGACGCACTCAGCCACCTTCGGGTACTTCAGCTCATCAACAGACCAGCCACCTACGACGGTGATCATGGGATTCCAACAATCCGGTAACGCTAAGAGGAGGATCATGGCTTGCAGCTGTGGGTCAACCTTCCATCTGGTGGCTACGTACTCGGCAATAAGTGACTCGATCTGCTGTAGGGTCTCCATGATGTCGTCGCCATCGTTGGCTCGGAAGATGACGAGCCTCTTCAAGAAAAAGAGCTGGTTAGCGAGGTTGCAAGATTGGTGAATCGAACAGAGTTTCTTCCAACATTCTGTAGCCTCTGTGCATCCTTGAATGATTGTGCACTACATCGCAATTAGCACTATTACCAACAAAGCAAGCGCCTTCTTGTTGCGCTTCTTGTACTTTTCCACGTCCTCCGGTCTCGCAATGTCCGAAGGGATTTTCTCTTCACCCTTGACAAGATCAAGCAGGCCGTTGTCATTGAGGTAGACCCCAAACTGCCACCTTCACAAGGGAAAGTTATTCCCATTGAACTTCGTGACAACGTCGATGCTCTCTCGCTCGGTTGTTGTCATGGCACGCAACAGTAGCGTGAACGTTGTAGAACTAGGGTCCTTCTAGGCACATGGGTCCATAACTCTTTGTTGGAACTAGCGGGTGTAGAGACACCCTTAAGGATGCCTAGGTCTAAATGGTTCATGCTACCAATGCTTGGGGCAGCCAATGGACACCAATGGTGAAGAGTGTGGAGTTCAAGCATCGAGGATGTGAGTAGGGAGAACATGTCGCGTTGAGGAGAACTGAATCAAAACATATCTTTGTTATCTAGCAAAGTGGTCATACCAGATCCTTGTAACATGTGATCTAATATTTCCAATGCATTCAATCATGCCCAAATCGGAGCAGTAGAGCCCTTGCTACAGCCACCAGAGTAACCCTTGGTGGAGCCACCCACAATACCTTGCTCGTTAGACAACGGAAGGCGCTTGGATGATGACCCATCAAAGCGCCTTTCCTCACCCAGAATTCAAGGAGAATTTCACCCTAGTCAAGGAGGTCCCTCTGGTTGCTTCATTTATGGCCTTGGTGCATTTGGATCTCATTGGAGATGAACTCGGATCAGTGGTGGTGGATTTTCCCGCCAACCATGGCAGGTACCAGATTCCACCCGTCTAGCACCCAAACTTTGGGCTAGGCGAAATTTCTGAATAATCACTCAAATTGAAAAATTCAAAGCTCAATCTTGCATGGAGAAATCCAAGGAATCCAAATCTAAAGGCATATCATGTGTTTGAGCACTCTTCAGTGGTCATACCAGGGAGTACGATCAACGGCACTCATGGTAAGGGGCACACCATGTCAACAGTACTATGGGTTGCCTGGGCATTACATGCTGTCCTTCGTGACCCCTCCGATTCCAGTCCCACCATGGGCCCTTCCATGACAATGCTCTGTACCGAAAAACTCTTTTTCCTGCAGTGCCATCCAACCGTGCACAGACCCACATTATGTCCAAAAATGACCCAAAACACACGGAACTCATAAAAAAATGGCGCATATAAACACGGAATTGGTCACCTATCTACTGAAACATCAGCATGCACACAGACGGATTCCTGAAGGGTGTCTGCATGGCCTAAATACGTCTGCTTGTTTTGACTTTCAGGAAGCAAGAGCATATCGGCAGAGCTTTCCCACGTTACAGCATGTCAGTGAGGCACCTCTTGAAGTGGCGCATGCCGACTTGAATGGACCCATGCCAGTACCCTCATTCCAGCACTCGTCACTGCATTTTTTTACTCTGACAGATTACTACAGTCGCTTCCACTGGAATTTTCTGCTCAAGACCAAAGCGGATGCACAACAGGCCATCATGGATTGGATTCGCCTTGTTGAGCGAATACTCAGGGTGGGTGTCCCTTGCGCATCTTGCGCACAGACAGGGGTGGAGATTTCTTAGGCCCACTCAAAACGGACATTAAGACCAGATGTATTTGCCATCAAACCACAGCACCCTATACAACCGCAGCAAAATGGGGTGGCTAAGAGAAGGCACATAACTTTGGATGATATCTTGCACACCCTACTGAATGAGTCTTGCTTCTTCTTTGGGTTCTGGGAGGAAGCTGTCAAGTACATCACCTGGGTATGGAACAGGATATCTCAAGGGCCTCTTCCCAGGACTATCATCCCTTGGGAAAGATGGTTCAAGCAGAAGGCAGATCTGTGTCCTGCACAGGTGTGGGGCACAATGGTTTGTGTGTCGTTTGCTGACACCCAANATCTTGCGCACAGACAGGGGTGGAGATTTCTTAGGCCCACTCAAAACGGACATTAAGACCAGATGTATTTGCCATCAAACCACAGCACCCTATACAACCGCAGCAAAATGGGGTGGCTAAGAGAAGGCACATAACTTTGGATGATATCTTGCACACCCTACTGAATGAGTCTTGCTTCTTCTTTGGGTTCTGGGAGGAAGCTGTCAAGTACATCACCTGGGTATGGAACAGGATATCTCAAGGGCCTCTTCCCAGGACTATCATCCCTTGGGAAAGATGGTTCAAGCAGAAGGCAGATCTGTGTCCTGCACAGGTGTGGGGCACAATGGTTTGTGTGTCGTTTGCTGACACCCAACACAGTCACAAGCTGAGCCCATGGAGAAGGTGGTGTGTCTTTTCCGGAGTCTCTTATGCGTCAAAGTTATGGAGGTTTTGGGACCCGGTGCATCATACCTCTGTAGAGAGTTGAGGTGTGTCCTTCTCAAAAACACATGCNCTACAGTCGCTTCCACTGGAATTTTCTGCTCAAGACCAAAGCGGATGCACAACAGGCCATCATGGATTGGATTCGCCTTGTTGAGCGAATACTCAGGGTGGGTGTCCCTTGCGCATCTTGCGCACAGACAGGGGTGGAGATTTCTTAGGCCCACTCAAAACGGACATTAAGACCAGATGTATTTGCCATCAAACCACAGCACCCTATACAACCGCAGCAAAATGGGGTGGCTAAGAGAAGGCACATAACTTTGGATGATATCTTGCACACCCTACTGAATGAGTCTTGCTTCTTCTTTGGGTTCTGGGAGGAAGCTGTCAAGTACATCACCTGGGTATGGAACAGGATATCTCAAGGGCCTCTTCCCAGGACTATCATCCCTTGGGAAAGATGGTTCAAGCAGAAGGCAGATCTGTGTCCTGCACAGGTGTGGGGCACAATGGTTTGTGTGTCGTTTGCTGACACCCAACACAGTCACAAGCTGAGCCCATGGAGAAGGTGGTGTGTCTTTTCCGGAGTCTCTTATGCGTCAAAGTTATGGAGGTTTTGGGACCCGGTGCATCATACCTCTGTAGAGAGTTGAGGTGTGTCCTTCTCAAAAACACATGCTGTATCATGTGTTCAAGGGAATCAAGAACGACCCCTTTAACACTCTTGCTGAAAAATGCCCTGAGTATGTCAGTGTCTCCATCCTTTTTCCCACAATGAGGACAAATGTCTCACAGTCCCCAGGAGGACGCAAGGATACAAAACAGGTGACATCAGTTCCTACTGACTTACTCACACTGACTGACCTTGCAAGCACTAGTGAAGACCCCTCAGGGTCACCTCCTGGCCTAACTCTATTACAACTCCTGGTTCACCCCGATCCGGTCAGTCGTCCGCAACTGAATGTGGCTAGGGTAAACTACAGGCAGTTTTATTGTACAGTGGGTCCCACACAGTCAATATCCACCTAGTCAGAGCCTCTCACTATTGAGGAGGCAAGGTGATGCTCAGACATGACAGAGTGGGAAAAGGCAATGGTAGACATGTTCAATGTGTTCCTTGAGCTTGTAGTTCACAAGACGTACCGTTTCCCCCTGGACAAAGCAAAACAATTAATATCAAGTACTTGTTTAAAGTGAAACGGAATGTACTCTGTCTGTTTCAGAAGTAAAAGGCCCGATTGGCGGTCAAAGGCGTCCACCAGATACAGAGACAAGATTTCACTCGCACGTCCCAGTGGGCAAGAACGTGTCCGGTTGAGTGCTGCTGTGGGTGGCAGCACACAGTGTCTAAGATATTCATCAAATGGATGCCGAGAGCACTCTCTGGAATGGTCTTCTAGACGAGGAAAGTTATGTGGAACAACCACCAGGATCGACATATGGTACAGAAGATTGTGGCTTCTCGTGAAGGCACTATATGGAATAAAACAAGCTCCACAGTGAAGGAACAAGGAGATCAGTCGAACAGCAGGCCCCTCCTTGTTCATCCGCTCTGTAAGCGGTGTTCCAGTTGTACTATTTTAAACTGATACTTTACTAGTTCTTTCATCCTCTCTTCCTCTTATCAGAGAAAAGAAAGCACTACTTCTTTCACAAGAATGCATGACCGACCTAGGCGAGGCACATAATTTACTAGGAATGACCATCACTTGTAACAGAGATGCACGCACCCTGGACATGCACCAAGATCGGTTCATAGCACACTCGAAAGAACAATTCTCTCACCTTGTGCAATATCTCCCTGAATATAATTCACCAATGAGCCCCTTACGAACACCTCCTTGACACAACACCACTGACTAAGGACCTGACACGGATCCGATGTTGTACAGACAGATCACAAGCAGTCTCACCCATTTTTCCTCCACCACTCAAGAAGAATTTTCTGTTCAATGAACACCCAGGCCTCGTTTCCCTGCTGTGCACATCACAAGTAAGGGTGTTAACGAGTCCAGACTCGTGAGTCTGGGCTCAGACTCGGTTTTGCGGAATGAGCCAACGCCAAGGAATTGGCTCCGCAAGTCTTTTCAAGAGACTCACGAGTCCAAGAATCGCGAGTCTGTAGGACTTGGTCTCGCGAGTTTGTAGTGTGAGACCACAAAACCACTGAATAAACATAGCACTTTCCCAGTCTGTTGCATTTTCATCCATTATTCACTGTCCAGGTTGCACAACTTTACCCAAGTGAGTAAGTACTAGGTAGTCTACCAAATAGAGCACCAACCTGTGCTATGACTAAAAGTCAGTGCACCAAGCAGAGCACCAATGCTTGCATTGGTAGTGTGTTTAACAGGGAAACAGTTCTATAGTACAAATTTTTCTTTTCCCCAGTCAGCTGCAGTTTTTTTCATCGTTCACGGTCCACTTTGCAGAACTTCACAACAGTGAATGAGTACTAGGTAGCCTACCGAACAGAGCACCAACCTATGCACTGTCAGTACACCAAACAGAGCACCAATGTGTACCAATTATTGTGCTCAACAGAGAAACAGTTAGGGCATAGCAATAAATTCATGAAACAGAAGAAAAATGGTTCAATAATAGTAAAATCAAGGATTTGCAATTCAACCAATCTCTAAAACATCATCATCCTCATCAGAGGCCTGGCCATCATCATCAGCAGAGGCATCATCCCCTTCACCCTCTCCATACACATCATCATCATCATCGTCATCGTCATCGTCGTCCTCATCTGTGTCCAAGCCTACTGCATCTAGCACATCTTCTCCCTCATCGTCTGAGTCTACGAGGATGGCTATATTCAGTAATCCCTGCCCGACGGCCGCAACAGACTTCCTCAATTCCTCGCACCTCTGCTTCTCCTGCTTCTCCTCCTGCAGCAACTGGGGTGCAACAGTTCCATCCGGTGCAACGGGGAAGTTGAGGAGGGCTGGGTCGTTGATCCAGGTCTTCAGAGTGAGCAGGTCCTCCACCATGACGTTGCTCAGGCTATGCCGCACCTCGGTGACCACCCTTCCTCCAAGTGAGAACATCCTTTCAGAGGGGGTGCTCGTTGCAGGCACCGCAAAGAGGTCCAGGACCACCCTGGCAAGGGTAGGGTACTTGCCCTTGTTGTCCCTGTAGAAGTGTAGCACGTTGCATCTCCAACCTCCACGCACGTGCTTCTTGTAGTCCTCTATCTCCTGCTCCAGAGTTTTTGGCGCCACCGGCACTGGTTCTGCTTCGGGTTCCTCATAAAGCTCGTCCATCGTGTCCTCCTCCGCCAGCTCCAGCATCGTCTTCTCTTGCCGCTTCTCTGCAGACTTCTCCTTGCGCCTGCTTCTGGTTCTTTCTGCAGTAGCCGGGGATTCCTAAAACAAAGCACCAAATCAGAAACAAAGCAAGATAAGATGTCAGTATGTATGAAGAATAATGCAACAAAGCACCACAGTTTAACAGAAAACAAAGCACAGTCTTCCCATCCCTCCATCTCTCCATCCCGCCATCCCTCCACCCCTCCATCCCACCAATCCTCCATCCCTCCATCCCTTCTGGAGCTCCAACCATTTTACCTTGCTCTGCCGGGATGTAGTTCCTGCCGACTTGCCAGCTGGCTGGCTGGAGCTACCCTGAGATTTGTGCACATCCTCGGCGGCTGGGCGCTTGCCCTTGTCCTTCCCTGCCACGCAGTCCTCCTCCTGCTTGATGTTCATCTTGATGTAGTAGGGCCGCAGCTCTTCCACCACCTTCACCTCTAGCTCGGCCGCGCTCTTGATACCCATGAGCTTGTTCACGCGCTCCAGATACCGCAGCCTGAACCAAGGATCTGCAAAGGTGGCGACAACATGGAGCTTGTTACACTTCTTCACGTAATTCTCCAACTGCCACAAATACATCCACACCCACATGCACAGCACCAAACAGAGCCCTAAACAAAGCAGCCAGAACACCAAACGGAGCACTACAAACAGAAGCAAGAGCACCATTCTGAGGTACAAACAGAGCACCAAACAGAGCACCAAAGAGAGCAACCTCAGTTCCAAACAAAGCACCAAACATAGTAGAAAACAGAGCACCAAGAAGGCCACTCTGTGCACCTTGTCTTTGACGGCGGTGAACCCATCCTTGAGCTCCAAGAGAAGCTGGTCAGTGGTGTCCAGAAGTGCCTTCCTCTTCTGCTTCTTTTTGGCCTCAGCAACCTTCACATGCCACATGTGCACCTTGCCAAGCAGCAGATTTAAAAACGGAAGCACCAGTGAGATTGTTGGGTACTTCTGGCCGGAGATGTCATCAGTGAAACTTTTGAACGGCTTCAGCATGGCCACCACCAGTGCTAGCAGCTCCCACCCGGCCTCACTGGGTAGCAGATGCGGTGCCTTGGACTTGAGCCAGATGTCAAGCACTGACTTGAGGTGGACCACCCTCTGGCACATGTCCAGGGTGGAGTTCCGCCTCGTAGGCGTGTCAGCATGAAGAGACAGGTACTGCACACCACACTCTGCTGCTGCAGTCATCAGGCTTTCCTCTCTCTTTGCAGATTTGGTGACAAAGTTGGCGATGTCACGGGCACCACTGTGGTGCACTTTCAGGTTCTCAGACCTCGACAGATCTTGCACGGCGATGTTCATGGAGTGACCCATGCAGCGGATGTGCCCATCCTTGTGGAAAGACGGATGCTATGGCAGCAGGTGGTTGTCCACCATGCTGTTGTTGACAGAGTCATTGTCAACAGTCAGAGCGTACATATTCTCCCACAGCCCCCAGTCCCTCACACATCCTGAGAACAAGTTGTACACGTTCTCTGCCGTGGCAGAGTCTGTGACATGCGGAAAGGCCAGTGCTACACTCTGCATGGTCCAGTCTTGAATCCAGTGACAGGTGACGCCTAAGTACTTGACATTCGCGTCGTACTGCCACCCTCCATCGTGAATGACACTCCCATGCCAACAAATTTGAACATTCTCATCAGCCGCTTGCGGTATGCACCGACATTCATGCGAATCAGCTTGGCAAGGGTCATGCGGACAGAAAGAGTGGCAAAGGGGTTGCAGTGCAAAAAATCACGCTTCAGCCACACGCTCTCCATGCTGATGAAACTGACGTTTTTGTCGAAAACATACTTCCACACACAGCACAGAAAATACTTCCTGTTGAACGCCACTCCAACACCAGCAACAGACCTAGCCAGCTGCGAATTGGTGCCGTCGATGACGGCGGCAGTTGCGACAGCGTTTGTGGTGGCCTGGAGCAGCTTCTCAGCTGCATCTTGAGCCTTCAGTTCTTTCCTGTTGGAATTGTGGCTCAGCCTCAGATGTTTCCACATGCCCGACGTCATACCATCGTTGAGGGAGAACGTTCCCTTCTTCCCCTTCTTCTTTGGGCAGATGTTACAGCGTGCACGTAACTCACCCTCCAAGAAGCACAGGGTGAACTGTGGCCGCGCCACACTCGGCCGTTTGCGCCGCATCTCCAAGAACTGCTTCACGGCAGGATCTTGTGCGTTGCCCTTGACCGCAGGTGCTGAAGAGAGGCCCTCGGGGGCAGGAAATGCAGGTGTAGACAAGGCCGCTGGAGACGATGCAGCTCCTGTGCGGCCAGCAGCGCCGGCGGCAGAAGTTTCGGCCATGTTGCCATCGACGGACTTAGCGGTTGAGCACTCAAAGTGCTCAACCGCACGCTCGAAAGCAAGTTTGCAAGAGTGATCTGGTTTGGTGTTGGTGCTATGGTTTCAGCGATAGTGGCGGAACTTGTCTGCTAGCCTCGGGCAAGCCCCATCGGCCTCGTAAAGGCTGCCCGCAATCTGAATGGATGGATGAATTGACGACATTATGCATGCAATGTGAGCTGGCATGCATCGCCTGCCACCTCAACAGGCCACGTTTTGTGTATTGTGCACATGGCCATCGAGGTGGCAGTGCCAATGTGGCCGCCGAAGGGCGTAAGGTGCCTCCACAGTTTTTGGTCTCGGTAGGTG
>SZWC01025101.1:9561-26207 GCA_023375785.1 Penium margaritaceum | reverse complement strand
CCCACCTGAACGGACAGCAGGATGTCCGGCGAGGCGGCTTTACGTTTGATCTTTATCCGGTCGGCGATGGCGGAGGTGGTGGCCTGCGCCCAGCACGACCCGCAGTACTGCGGGATGTGCTGGTTCTTCACCTCCGTTAGGTAGTTCACGCCGCTCACGTTGCCCCAGAAGAAACTAGCCGGCAGCGCGGAGACGTTCAGACGCTCGTGCGCGCGTCGCGACAGGACGCGCTCCCCATGAGGGAAGTCGGTGGCGTCGGATCGGCGGCACGGCCGGCTGCGCGAGCGGGTCCTGATCGATTCCGCGTCGGCGCTCATCGGATCTTCGCCACTCCGCCTCGACTCGTCATAGAGGCGACCACCCTCGTGGGTGGCAGGTCGCAATGGCGGCCCCTCCGAAGTATCGTCATGGTTTGTGGACTGGAGCAGCGCCTGTTGCGCAGCGGAGGCAGCCGCAGCGGGACGGGAAAAGCATGAAATGGGAGCTGAGAGGGAGAGGAGGCTGAGGAGGAGGGTGAGGCGTCTGAGGATCATTGTGTCCGAATGGTTTAGACTGAACGCGTTTACAAAATGCTACGGCCAAAAGTTCCGCAGATGGTCCTGTCAGTCGCTGCCACAGCAGCGTGAGAGCGGAGGGAGCGGAGCAGACGAGCAGCCAGTAAGATAGCTTTCACGCGGTCAGCGGCAGGAATGTGCTCACGGCTGACGGCTAGCCCTCGACAGCTCCAATGGCTGGAGCTCGACAATTAGCGTTGGCGTCCCGAGGTACTCANAGGGCTACTGGCTGACGAACTCGAGGGTTGAGCGGAGAGGTCTCAAGCGTCCTCGAGGGCATGTTGCGGGACGCTTTCTGGGTCGCCCACAAAGGAAGGAGGTTGCGATATTGAATATGGAAAACCAAATGATTCATTTACTCAACATAACTTGAAATCACATTTTCAATCTTCTGGCCCGAAAGGAGATTTGTTCACGAGGAGGTGGTTCGAAGACATAAAATTCAGCTCTAACATAAATAGTCAAGGCCTACTCCACTTTGAGGAACTTTTTGATTTCAAGTTCGGACTCTCATTCGAGGCGCCTTGAGTTCGCGTCGCCCCATTCCTGACCTTAGAAATCTGACCAATTAAGTGCTGACAAAAAGCACAGGCAAGCCATCTCCTTGCCATCCAAAGCAGAGTAAAACGCAGAACAGAAAAATCGCGGAGGTCGAGCTCGCTATGCACTGTATTTAATTTCTTCCCAAACAAGCCAGTGGTAGAACCCTTTGAAGACACCAAGGGTCGGACTCCTCCCATTGAAGTGAGAAATAAAGCAGCGTACTATCTTCCATAATAAAGATCTTTCCATATATGATTAATCCTAAAGAAATAATAATTATTGCATAAGTTACTTGCAAGTTGAAAGTCGCATGCACATAATCAAGGTTCTATGTTAGGAGGATACATTTACATGAATCCAACATGATTTCATTAAAATGTAAAAATAAAAAATTACTAAAATAATCGATCTCACTAGTGAATGAATTCATGAATGTTATTTTCAAACTGATAGATCGTAAACAAAACCAACCAATGACGATATCCTTCAAGAAGGTTTGCAAGAAAACAAGATGGATATTTGGAGAATTTCTGAACATCAGGATTCCTAATGGAAGGGTGGAATCACTGGAAAATCACACGTACAAAGAACCAAACCACAATGTTCACCAAGAATCCTTTCATGACATTGCCCCAGTGATCATTGAATTCAACGAATGATTTATTTCATAATTATATTGACAATTTTTTGCTATTTTTAAAGTATCTGGAATGTTCTTTTGATTTTGCAGAACAAAAAGGAGTGCTAGTACATTCAATTCAACAAATCGAGTACTTGAGTTTCTACTTTTGACGAAAACACCAATTCATTTCTTTTTTAAAGAGACTTTTCAGAGAGTGAAACGTCTCTTAAACTTGTCTTCCATTTTATGTTCAACTTGATTCCTGAGGGGTTTAAACCACTTGACTATTTTCAAAATTCGAGCAACCAAATGAACCACACGGAACTTTAAACAGCTAGACTGGTAGATTTCGGCTAGTCATAACGGACCCTTCAGACTGGGATTGGCCTGATGCAGCTCACTTAAACACTGATCCTTTTAAGTGCTTGCGCGTGCAAGAAACATTTCCCCATGATCCTTGGTTAGTTGTGATAAAAAGTATTATTTTAATTCATTAGATTAAAAAACTACGTTTATAATTATTTAGATTGTAGCTTTCAATTTGACAAAGGTTTGCTTTCGACCGTTGACAGTTAATGCAAGAACCATTCAGATCGAAATGAACAATGAGTAAGGCAAGATGAAATGATGCGCAAACATGAACATAAATGGGAAGTTTGAATGATAATTTTGGTGCCATAAGCGTTTGAAGGACCAACAGGTGGCAATGTCACTGGTCACACCAAGAGCCCTCTCGGGACACCACAAGCATTTTCATACCAAAGAAAAAAAAGATTTTGGGTGCCCAATCCACGGCCATTCAAAAGTCTACGAACCATTCTCCGAACATAAAAAATTGTTCTCAAACTTTCTATCATTTATTCAAGAACTAAATTACTTGTGGAAAGGATGTAAACGGATGTCACAAACTAGTTCAATAACTCAAGACAAAACGGATCATTGGGCTTCTTTCAGCTAGTGCCAACACCTAAAGAACCATGGTAAGATATCTCCGAGAACGTCATGACAGGTTTTTGTTCCACACCGGAAGGATGTGGCATAATGGTGGATGTGTACCAGTTGTTCAAAATGTTCCACCTCATCCTTAGCATAAAAACTATCCTCGCCAATGATCAGATGCAAGGAAGCTTCCTAGCAACACTCCCATTGACCAAGCGTCAGTGCCTGATCAGACGGTGACGACAGTCACAAGTCATGCACGCAACGGCAAGAGTTTGGCTAGGGGCCACAAGGCAAAGTGTCTGAAGGCTTCAATAGCATTTGCAGAGAGAGATAACAAATGACAGGTCCATGGCCTAAATACCTGCCGTGGCGCACAGCGGGTGTCCCACGCGGCGGTCCAAGAGCTGTCCCAAAACCGGCCCAAAACCACTGTTTTGGCCATAACTCAACGCACACATGTCAGAATGCTACGCCGTCTGAACCTAGACGTGCAAGATCACAAGACGAACGCTACGACTGGTCACATGCA
The DNA here is from genome assembly GCA_023375785.1 of Penium margaritaceum. Lineage (NCBI taxonomy): Eukaryota > Viridiplantae > Streptophyta > Zygnematophyceae > Desmidiales > Peniaceae > Penium > Penium margaritaceum. The sequence continues at coordinate 23,017 of SZWC01025101.1, read as the reverse complement.
TGCATCCATCATCAGACGGTGGACACGCAATGCAAAAATATGCAAATCGGGCTCATGGCCAGTCCGCCGGAAAGACTCCTCTAGGCTGCATTAAAACAGCAAGGAGTTTCGGTGCTGAGCCACTACACCGAACAGAGCTCGAGCTGAGGTCATGCGGCCCACAGGGGCAAAAGTGTCAGTGCAATCGACGCCCTCAATCTAAGAGTACCCCTTGACGACCAAGCAGACCTTGTAGCGTTCCAGTGAGCCATCCGGCCGGCTTCACTTTCTTGGAAAAGACCCACTTGACCTGAATAGCTTTCCTCCCAGGTGGACGGTCGACGAGCTCGTAGACTCTATGCTCTTGGATAGCACAAAGCTCATCCTCGCAGACAGCTCACCAAGTGTCGACATCCTGTGATGAGAGAGCTTCCCTCAAGGTGCCCGAGTCGGGCGCCACAGAGGGAGAGCTCTACGTGGCAAGGGCACACGCAACGGTGCTAGGCCTGAGGACCACAAGATCAACTGCTGCATCACAAGCGATAAGGAACTCTCGAGTGACGAGTTCGTGCCCTACGGGGCACGCTGGATGTACCTCTGTGAGCTCAGTGCAGACACTCAGGCCTAGGGCATTTGTCCCGGGGTCACCACTCGCGATGCTGCGAGAGGGGAGCCTGGGTGCGGGGTCCGACGCTCGCTGAGCTCCGGAATCCATTGGTCAAAGAGAGCTACCAGTCTCACGGGAGTAACCTGGGCTGAAGGGGTGCACCTCAGGCTCAAGGACAGGCTTCAGCACAGCTGGTGAGGGCTGAGGCAAGGCAGCCGGTGATGCCGTGCGAGGAGACGCGTGTATTGGGGACAAGGGGCTGGATGTGACAGCACGAGCAGGCAAGACTGGACTTGACACAGAGGTAGGAGTGCCAGCAGACGCACGTACGGGAGTAGGCGAGACTGGACCAGACATAGAAAAAGGAGTGCCGGCTGACGCAGGTTCTGGCACAGAAGTAGGCGCGGGAGCTGAAGCAGGGACACCTGTGGGGAGTGAAACAAGCTGTATGGGCGAGGTCTCTGGACCGCCAGCGATGATCGCCGGGCCATCAAGGGCCGGAGACCGAGAGGTGAAGGGGGCTCGAACACACACATGAGTCTGATGAGAGGTGCTCACTGGCGTAGAAGTCTCCCCCATCCGCCGAGAACCCTCACACGTAAGAACATGCGTGGCGGAGAGTGGCGTGATCGAAGTCAGGTCACGGTAGGTGAGAGACTCAAAAAAGAGCGCGTCGCGGGAGTCAATGACGTGACGACGAGTAGGGTCCCAGAAGCGCCAAACCTTCGACCGCGGGGAAATGCATACGAAGGCACACAAGCGACCCCGAGGTGAGACCTTGGACCCTTACTGGTCCTCGGTGTACCACACGGAGGCCAGGGATACCCAGACGCGAGCGAGACAAAGGTCAGTACGATGTCCAAACCAGAGCTCATACAGTGTAATGTGGTCCGGAAGCGGACCGTGCGGGAGGTGGTTCCAGACCCACGTCATGTAGGCAAAGCCTTCAAAAGCGAAGGCCTCAGGAAGACCGCACTAAGACCGCACAGCGAGAACCGCATCTTCCATGGTGCGGTTCCAACGCTCGAAAACACCGTTCTGCTGAGGGGTAGCAGGAGCAGAGACCTGGTGAAAAATCCCGTGCTCGGCAGAGAATCCATCCATCTCGCCAAGGAACTCACTGCCGCGATCCGAGCAGAAAGTATGTAGCGTGTGACGTGACTGACGCTCAGCCATCACGAGCCAGAGTCGAACCGCAAGGGCGGCGTTGCTCTTCTGACGCAGGCTGTAGACCCACCGCATCCAAGTAAAGTCATCAGTCAGAGTCAGAACATACCGACCCCGATCAGATAGGGACTCGACCGGAAGATGATTGAGAAGGTCTGAGTGAACTAACTCGAGAGGTCGAAGCGCTCGAGAACGAGAGTGAAGGTAGGTGCATCGGTGCATCTTCCCCTCGGCGCAAAAGAGATAGTCGGTCTTGGGTGGCTTCTTGAAAGAAGCCGCGTCAAGACCGAGAGCTGGCTGTGTCCGAATGAGCTTCGACACAGTATCGGAGCCCACATGGCACAGACGGCGATGAAGCAACCGCTGGTGTTCCGGAGACAAAACACCAGTGACAAAATCCCGAGCGGAGGAGGAAGGGGAGTAAGGGGAGGAGGTACGAGAGACGCGATACAGATCATCTACGACAAAGGCACGAAGGACAACACTATGAGTATTAGTAGCATTCACAGTCACTAACTTTGCGGTATGCTCCAGAGAGAGTCCCATCAGGGTGCAGGCACGCACAGAAAGCAGGTTGAGCTCAAGATGAGGCACAAACAACACGTCAAAAAAGTACAAGAGAACAGACGGAACGTCAAAACATACAACCCCAACACCATGGACTGGCAAGGACTGACCAGAGCCTGTACTGACGGAACGGAGAGACGTGACAGGACCGAGAACAACAAAATCACTACGACGACACGTCATGTGATGAGTAGTACCAGAATCGATGATCCAAGTGCCACCGGAGTCCAACTGGTGGACGTCACTGTACAACGGGCAATGGAATACTCGGCATCAGAGGGACGCTGAGATTTTAGTGGGGAGGAACGACGCAGGGTACAAAGATGTGACTCATGAACCCAACCGGTGCATTCGGCACATCATCATCACATGCTGACTGCGCTCCCCCACATGCGTCGTCACGACCCACAAGAACGGACGGACAAACAGTTTGTGGACCACCCGACGATGACAACGCACTCGCAGCTCCCTCAAAGTAGAGTTCCAGAAGGTGTCGGAGCTCAGCGATGGTGCGTTTACGTGGGTCCGCATCGCTGCTACTCGCAGGTGGAGAAGCGCAAATAGCTGCAGTCTTTATGCCACGCATCTGGAGGATGGCAAGGATGACGTGTTGGGCGTGGAACGGAGGACGTGTGCAGCCTGGAGCCCACGCGTAATCCGCTCCCAGTCGAGTGGCTACTGGCACTCGGTGTAGCGATGGGCACCTCCACAGTTGTGGTCGTAAACAAAACGTCCACTGCTATCACTGGAGGACGACCGCTGCTGTGATTGATGCTGACCTGATCCACGCTTCCCCTTCTTCTTCTTCCCCAGAGCTACTACTGCAACACCCTGTGTCTGAGTGGGTGTGGGCGGGGCCGAAGAGGAGGAGGAAGACCAGGATGTGATGGAGGATGAAGATGGAGACTGCAGGAGGGATGATGGTGCTGATGCGACGATTGTTGCAGTAAGGGAAGTCTCTTGATGAGCCACTGCTGCCTCGCAGGCTGAGGTCACCTGAAGGAAGAGCTGATGCGCCCAAGGGAGAAGCTCCATAGTGGCTGAAAAGGGCTCGAGGACAGCGTCGCTGTACTGTGTGAAGATGTCAGTATACTCAAGGTGAACTTCGAGCATCATAGTACGAAGCGCCCACAACTCTGTGCCTCCGGAGGTCCCAAGACGCGTGTAGATGCACATGGGGCGTCACCAGTAATCGGCTGCAGGCTCTGCAGGCCCTTGACGGAGAGAGTGGAAGGCACGAATGTGTGTTACACGGGTGGGGTGCACCTTTGCGGCTAGCAGGGATAAGGCCACATCCCAACCTCCGCGTGGATCGGCGCCGGTGCCTGTGTCGGGCTGGCCAAGGAAGGGGCGGAAGTCCACGACCGTCTCGCGTGGCATGGCATGGAGGAGTCCACACATCGCTCTGGCTGCTGTCAGCACCTATGCTGGGTCTGTAGGCTGATACGGGCTATGGTAGTAGGGCCACACACCCTCTGAAGAAGCACAAACCTGAAAGAGGATCTCCGAGCCTCTGTAACGGGTGCCTGGGCTGACTGTTGTGTAGAGACCGCGACGCTGGCAGCTCCCTCGAAAACCTGCCATGTGACTGTGGACTGGCCACGTAGAAGCTTAGTCAGCGTACGGATGGCATGAGTCTGCTCCCGTTGTAGGCAATGCATCTCAACATGCTGGCTTCGCAGGTCGTCAATGGCCTGCAAGCGCGGGCTGAGGACCCCAGAAGAGGAGAAGGGATCATCTATTGCCTTCCCCTTCTTGTCTGACAAGTTCATGTCGCCTCTCAGTATGGTTCGATAGGTCAGGTTTGTCGGATTGCAAAAGCGTCAGCGTCTTGAGGAGTTCAGACGCTGGCAATTTTTGACTTTCCGGCCAAAAATTTGGCTAAGTATGGTGCTGACGTGAGCACGACCTGATGACGTCAGCGAGCAATGATGTTGACGTCGGCTCCACTACCTCCCCCCCCACCCTTTTTTTTTTTGTTTCCTCTCGCGGTTCTGTGCGAGCGTGAAGCCACTTCGCGGCGGCTGCGCAGAAGCTATGCGGAGGCTGCGCAACAGCTTCCGCTCAGCTGCTGTTGTAGATGTGCTGTCAGTTACGGCAGAAGCTACGTGGCTACATGCGTAGTAGTGGCAGCAGCGGCTACGCAATGGTGTTGCTGATGCTGCGCGCTGTGGCGGCTGCTGCTGCCATCGCCGCGTGCTGCTGCTGCTACTACTGCTGCTGTTGCGCTGCTGTTGCTGTTGGTGCTGCTGCTCTACTGCTGCCGGCGCGGCTGCCGCTGCTGTTGCTCTGTTGCTGTTGCTGCCGCTGGTGCTGCTCTGCTGATGCCGCCCCTACCGCCGCTTGCTGCTGCTGCGGTGGCCGCCACTACGGCTACGGACAGCGGCTGCACTCGCTACAGCCGCCACGCACTGCTGTAGCTGCTGCTATGGCGCTACTGCTGCTATTGCTGCTGCCGTTGGTGCTGCTACTGCTCTGGTGCTATGCTGCTGCTGGCACGGTGACAACGCCGTTGCTACGGTCTCACGTGATGGGTGTGGGCTGCGTCTATGGCGACCGGCTGTCTTCGAGAGGCCCGAGTGGATGTGCTGCAGTGGTGACTCTCACTGCTGCTGCTCTACTACATCTGTGCTGCGCAGCTAAGTGAGAACTCTCTCAGTGCTCTGATACCATGATAAGATGCAAGGAAGCTTCCTAGTAACACTCCTGTTGACCAAGCGTCAGTGCCTGATCAGACGGTGACAACAGTCACAAGTCGTGCATGCAACGGCAAGAGTTTGGCTAGGGGACACAAGGCAAAGTATCTGAATGCTTCAATAGCATTTGCAGAGAGAGATAACAAATGATAGGTCCATGGCCTAACTACCTTCCGCGGCGCACAATGGGTGTCCCACGCGGCGGTCCAAGAGCTGTCCTAAAACCGGCCCAAAACCTTTGTTTTGGCCATAACTCTCCGCACACATGTGAGAATGCTACGCCGTCTGAACCTAGATGTGCAGGATCATAAGACGGACGCTACGACTGGTCACATGCATGCATACATCATCAGATGGTGGACACGCAATGCAAAAACATGCAAATCAGGCTCATGAGCAGTCCAGCGAAAAGACTTTTGTAGGCTGCAGAAAAACAGCAGGGAGTCCCGATAGTGTCCGGGGCTCTGGAACGGTACTCGGCCAGCTCCAAGCTGGTAGTCCGCCGCCTGTCTTCCCTCCGATGTCACCACGGCCTGCCTCAGGGATCTATACGAGTATGGACACGGCAGAGTGGCCACAGTAGAACGTACGAGAACGTCACAAATCACAACAACCAAGGGAATCAGGTGGTTCTTCGTCAACGTCGTTAGACAAAAGTACGATGCCTCCTCCATCACAAGCACTTGAGGTCGAAGGTTCACTAGTTGACTGGGGCTGGAGCTGATGAGTCTCCATGGCAATCAAATATAAGTACCGTCTTCTTGGGCATGGTGAGCTTACAAATGAGATGCTCAAACATTTGCTTTTGAAGATTGTGAGAGCCACATGTGAAAGACCGCGCGATCAAGGTACAAACCGCTGAGTTAGAACACTGCTCCACGACCTCTGGAATGTCTTAACAAAAATCCATGAGAAGTGGTTTATGAAAATCTCCATGCCAACTATGTGGATGACAAGAAAAATTCCAAAGCAGCCTTTTAGGATGCGGCGTTGCACATGCATGGTAAATCAAGCGTCGTAGACCCCATGTGTTCCTCATTCTTGTTTTTGACACTCTTTGCATGCGTTCGATGGTTGTGATGTTCATACTTTAAATGTTTATTCCACATGACTAGGGTGTCAAAATTTTCAAGTAGTCTTTTGCTCGCAACGCCTACCTATTCACCATCCAAGTACCATTACTGTTACACAATGCAACTATATTCAAGTCTCAGATTGGTGTAGGGTAGTGTTACGTACTTGACGTACACGTCCCTAATCTTTCCAAGTGGGCATTTCTGTTACTACACAAACAACCCATCGCGTCACGAGATCACAATATTCACTCCAACGGTTGAGGGGAAACCGGCCAACTGTCCCCGCCCTCTGTAGCAGGAGACACAACGGGCTCGCTAGTACACTTCTTCTTCATGTGTCCCTTCTGGCCGTAGCGGGGACATATGTAGTTCTTCCGACGCTTGTCCTCGCGGTCCCACCGAGCACTCTTCGGCTGTCCTCCTCCGCGTTTAGGTCCTGGCTGCTGCCACAACAGTCCATCCAGGGCTTTCAGCGATGCAGGGTTACCGCCTGGCATGGGGAAGTTGTAGGTGCGCCCGTAGGCCATTCGAGTGAGTCCAACGTTGCACGGTGGCTCGGCTTGCTCCCCACGGCCGATGACGAATACACATGCATGCGCACAGGGCTGGCCCCACTCCTTCACCGCACGACAACTGCACGTCCGGTCCTGCACGTTCACCATACGGGTCCTGTTGCTTGGCCCCGTCACGCTGCAACTCTTGGGCCCTTCCTCCACGACGTCGTAGTTGTGCGCTAGGATGCTGCTGTTGAGCAGGCGCTTTGCCGCTGTTGGCGCAAGTCCGCCTTCGCATGACTTGCTCGGGTTGCTCCTGTCTACAAGTAAACGATGCACCCATGTGTATAGAGACACAAAACAGTAGAAGGGACATAGTTTCCTATAATCAACGATGCGGGCGTTCAAAGACTCCGCCGCGTTCCAGATGGTGTGTCCACCATGGCCGAGAGGATAGTACAACTTGGCCTAGTGCTCGCTCGGTATGCCGCCCATCCCATCTTCTCGGAGGAGGTACGCGACGCAGCCCACCGCAACTGGGCAGACATCTTCGCCGACGTGAGAATAATACATGTAAAATTGGAAGTAAACACACTAGATACCCAGCCTCACCGGGTTCAGAGGCCTGAACAAGCGCGTCTATGGCACGCGGCAGCCGTGCGTGGTGGTGTTGTGATGTGAGTTGTTTTCGTCCATTTGTACAGCTTATTGTGACCACTCGATCGTGCCCATGCTCGTGCAGATCCCTGATGCGGGCCCAGCTGGCGCCGGAGCACTGACGGTTGGTCAATCCATCCACCAGCAGCTGCTAGACGGCTGCCACGACGTCCCGGGTGCTTGGTGGAGTGCTCTACAGTTTTTTTGCAGACGCTAGAGTTTTTTCGGTAAACTGGCTCTCGAGCCCAATTTGCATGTTTTGCATTGTCCTTCGACCAATCGATGTCGGAATTGTGCGTGTGACCAGTCTTAGCGTCCGGCTCAAGATTTTGCATCTCTAGGTTCAGACGGTGTTGCGTTTGGATGCCTGTGCGCAGAATTGCGGCCAAAACAGTGGATTTGAGCCGGTTTTAGGATAAACTGACACTGTCGCGTGCATCACCCGCCGTGCGCCGCAGCAGGTATTTATGCCGTGTGCTTGTCACTTGTCAACTCTCTCTGCATTACTAAGCTATTGGAGCTTATGAGACTTTGCGCGTCTCCCTAGCCTGATCTTTGTTGTTTCTTGCACCTACTTGCTTGCTAGTGCGCTAGCTGAATGGACAATGTCGCCACATCAGCAACAGCAAGGTTAGGAAACTTCCTAGCAATTTCTCATGGTATCAGAGCAGCGAGACCCCTCTCGCTGAGCTACGCCGCAGAGACGCAGCACATGCAGCAGTAGTGAGAGTCATCGTCGCCACCACATCCTGGGACCTGTCGCAGCCGACGTTAGCAGCAGCGACGTCACCATGCAATCGCCACCACGATAGCAAATGGAGCTGCGATAGTGACAAGATCCAGCAGCCACGCTGGCCAACAGCAGTAGCACTGGGTGGCAACAGCAGCCATGTCTGGCTGCTAGCCTATACACAAAAAAAAGGAGTAGCAGCTCACACCAGCACCTTGCGACGGCGGCTGCGAGCAGTGGCAGCGCGCAGCGGTGACAGCAGCTTGCAACTACGATGGCATCAGCAGTCGCGAGCAGCACTAGCAGCGCAGCACCAGCACCGAAGCAGTAGCAACCGTAGCAGTAACATTGCAGTAGCGACAGCAACAACAGCAGCGCAGCAGCAGATCCGCCGCAGCAGCAGATTCACCGCAGCAGTAGCGGCGAGCTTGCGCAGCACTGCTGCTGCACAGCAGTACCGCGCAGCTGCGTAGAAGCTGCGTAACACTGCGCAGGCCTACGCAGCTCCTACGCAGCCGCAAAACGGTCACGCGAGGCTCACGTGACCTTCAAAAACAAAATTAAAAAAAACGCTGGCGTAAAGAACGCTAGCAAAAAACGCTCGCGTTTCTTTCGCTAGCATAAAAAACGCTGACATCATCATATCCTTTGTTGACGTCAGCAGTTTTGGGGTCAAAACGTCAATTTTTCTTCATGTTTCAACTCCTCAAGAAACATTGTCAGTTTCTTGTTTGGAGTATTTTTTACGTTCAGCCCCATACTGAGCATAGGGATGGCGCCGGTCCGTGATAAGGACAAAGGACTCGTTGACCCCTCTTCCTCCTCTTCGCGCGTTATGAGTCCGCGGTCGTAGTCATGATCGACGAGCTTCGTCGGTCACAAGACAAGATGTGCCGGCAGCAGCAGAGGCAGTCCGACACGTTGCAGGAGATCACGGAGCTACTGCGAGGTCGTTGGATAGTTTCAAAACAGCTACCTGGAGGATGTACTGGAGCTGCACCATCTACTCAGCACTCTACACCCTACACAGCGTCGCGACCTCAGCATCTCTCATCACAGGTGGACACCAGGGATGAGGAGGAGATTGAGGATGACTCACGCGAGCATGGGATTCGTGTGCTTGAGGAGCGCATCCGTGAGTTACGTTTGGGATCACAGCCTCCCACATCGCCACCTTCTTGCCATCAGGATCAGCCACGTCGTTCAGCAGCGTTCACCTTTGGTGGCGTTTCTCTCACTGGTGGGCTCCCCATACCCCGTCCACCGTCTCCCGAGCCTGAGGTCGCCCTCCCCATAGAGCGACGACCGAAGGACTTTGAGATACGTCCACCCCGTTAAGATAGTGACGAGGGCTTCGATTGTTGGGAGACCTTGTTTCAGGTGTGGGCCGATTCTGAGGGTGTCTGGCACTACTACCACAGCCAGCACCAGACCCGCGATGCTCACCAGGTCCAGACAGCAGCGAGAGCGATGCGGGGTCTCCTCTACGCCATGCCGCGGGAGATTTTGACCGACTTCCGACCCTTTTTCGGTGAGGTCGGGACCGGGATTGGAGCATATCCGCGTCAGGGCTAGGAGCTGGCCCTGACACTTCTCGCTGCGGAGACCCATGCCACGAGGGCGGCCCGACTACGTGAGTTTCACTCCCTCCGTCAGGGTCCCACGGAGCTTGCAGGTACCTACTGGAGGCGCGCGATGCACCTTTACACGCGCCTTGGGACCGGTGGCGGGACGCACTTGTGGGCACTCGATACCATCATGATGGGGGCTCATTTGGACCACATGAAGCTCTTTACGAGCTTCGATCATGTGGCTCTCTCTGAGTTTTCAGAGTCACTACAGCTGCTTCCTTGGGCCCATTGCTACTTTATCAAGGCCACATCGGCTCATCAGGCTGCCATCGCCCATCAGTAGAGTCCATTTATTGCAGTAGTGACTACGACCCCTCCTACACCTATGTCCCTGCTCACCAGTCCCACCTCCACAGCTTCCTCCTCCTCCTCCTCTACCCCGAGCGGCCACACTCAGGGCGTTTCAGCGGCCGCACAGGGGAAGAAGGGGAAGAAGCAATGTGGGAAGGGACAGCAGCGACAGCCGACGAGTAGTGGCAATGGATGTTCTGTCCATTGCTACAACTGTGGAGGAACTCACCGCTACACGGAGTGTCAGCAGCCCCTTGATTGGACTCGGATCATGCGCGGCCTTCAGGCGGTGCACACGCAGCGGATTTCTTTGAGAGACACACGGACTGGGCGCGTTGTGACCACGAGTGCAGCAGACGCATCCGTTGCATCAGGCGGCAGCGGTGATGTGGACCCTCGGGATCGCACGATCGCGGAGCTTCGTCAACTACTGGCGCTTCGTACTCAGGGAGGTGCGAGTATGTTGTCACAGCTGAGTGGTCCCGACACAGCTTGTCTTACTGCGTCTGTTGCTCGTACTGATGCTTGTAGTGGAGCTATGTTGGCTTGCGATGAGGATGGACCTGACAGTACCGACTGGCTTGGTGAGTCACAGATCCGTGTTGTTCGTCGTTGTCCTGAGTCCTCTGCTGAGCGTCCAGCAGAGGCAAAGTGTTCTATGGCATGTTTCTCAGTGTCGACGACTGGTCGTGAGCTGAGTGGCACCTGGATTATTGACTCTGGGGCCACCCATCACATGACCTGTCGTCGTAGTGACTTCGTTGTGTTCGGTCCCGTTGCGTCCGTTCGGTCTGTTTGCACAGGGTCTGGTCACTCGTTGCCTATGCAGGGAGTTGGAGTTGTGCAGTTTGGTGGTCCGTCTGGCCCCTTGTACATTTCTAATGTGCTCTTTGTCCCTACTCTTCAGCTCAGCCTGCTCTCTGTTCGTGCATGCACCAGGATGGGTCTCACTGTTGAGCACTCTGTTGACTCTGCCATAGTGACTGCTCTTGACACACGCCCCATCGTGCTCTGTGCCGCTGTTGTTGATGATCTGTATCGTATGTCTCATTGCACTCCCTCTGTTTCTTCTCCACCTCTATCCTCTGCGCCAGTGTTTGTCACTGGTGTTCTCTCCCCTGAGCACCAGTGCTTGTGACATCATCGCCTCTGTCATGTGAACTTAGACACTGTGTCCAAGCTCATTCGCACTCAGCCAGCCCTCGGTCTTGACGCAGCTTCTTTTGAGAAGCCGTCCAAGACCGACTGTCTTTTTGTGCCCAGGGTAAGATGCATCGCTACTCTTACCCTGAATCCTCCTTCCGGGCACTGCGCCCACTAGAGTTGGTCCACTCGGACCTTCTCGGTCCTCTCCCACTCATGTCTCTCTCTGATCGGGGTCGATATATTCTCACCCTGACTGATGACTTCACCCGGATGCGGTGGGTCTACAGCCTCCGCCACAAGAGCGATGCCACATTGGCGGGCCGCCTGTGGCTTGTGATGGCTGAGCATCAGTCTCGTTACACCCTGCACACATTCCGCTCAAATCGTGGTGGCGAGTTCTTAGGGGAGATGGATGCCTACTTTGCCGATCACGGTATCTTTCACCAGCTTTCCGCCCCTGCTACACCACGGCATAATGGTGTGTCTGAGCGTTGGAACCGCACCATGGAGGATGCGGTTCGCGCTATGCGGTCAGAGTGCGGTCTACCGGAGTCCTTTGCCTTTGAGGGCTTCTCCTGCATGGCGTGGGTCTGGAACCGCTTGCCGCATGGTCCACTTCCAGACCACATCACACCGTACGAGTTGTGGTTCGGCCATCATGTTGATCTCTGTCTCGCTCGCGTTTGGGGGTCCCTCGCCTATGTCTGGTACACCGAGGACCAGCAACAGTCTAAGGTCTCACCTTGGGGACGCATGTGCACCTTCCTCGGCATCTCCCCGCGGGCGAAGGCCTGGCGTTTTTGGGACCCTACTCGCCATCGCATCGTCGAGTCTCGAGATGCTGTCTTCTTTGAGGCTCTCACCTACCGCAACTTGTCCAACATTCTGTCGCTGGTCGTCGACCACGTTCCTACTTGTGTGGCCTCCCGGTGGATGGGGGAGTCTACTCTTGCGGATGGGTCCGGCCGGGCCTCCTCACCTGTGGTTAGGTCTCCGGCTGCTGACGATCCGCCCATCGTGGCTGTGGGTCCAGTAGCCTCATCAGTACCCTCAGGCACACCTGATCCCGTGCAGGTGTCAGACCCCTCTAGTGCACTCGATGTCGTACCTGTGCCGGTCCCCTGTGCCACACCTGATCCCGTAAGAGCGTCAGTCCCCTCTGGCACACCTGATCCTGTGTCGGTGTCAGACCCCTCTGGCACACCCGATCCCGTACCAGTGTCGGTCCCCTCTGGCACACCTGATCTCGTACCAGTGTCGGTCCCCTCTGGCAAACCTGATGCCATACCAGTGCCAGTCCCCTCCGTCACACCCACTCCCGTGCATGCACCCATGTCCCCTACGGCTCTGGCTCAGCAACCTTCCCCACAGCCTGAGGTGAGCGTTGCATGAGGCTACTCCCGTGAGCCCGGTGGTCGCCTTCGACCATTGGCATCAAGGGCTCAACGGACTGCTGACTCTGCCCCCAGACGCCCGACTCGTAGTGTTCAGAGTGGCGAGCCTGGCACAAAGGCCCTTGGCTTAAGTGTCCAAGCAGACTACACTGAGGTGCACCCAGCATGTCCTGTTGGCCACAAGTTGGTCTCGCGAGAGTTCTTGGTTGCTTGCGATGCTGCAGCCGACATTGTCGTACTCAGACCGAGTCCAGAGGCGTGTGTCTTAGCCACCCGGAGCACTCCCTCAACGATGCCTGATCCAGGCACGTTGAAGGAGGCACTCTCAGCTCACGATGTAGACGTGTGGCGTGTTGCTTGTGAGGATGCGTTGAGAGCCATCCGTGAGCACGGTGTCTATGAGCTTGTCGACCTCCCGCCTGGGCGGAAGGCTGTACAGGCCAAGTGGGCCTTTCGCAAGAAGGTGAAGCCTGATGGCACACTGGATCACTACAAGGCTCGCTTGATGGCCAAGGGGTTCTCGCAGGTTGAGGGAGTAGATTTCACTGACACCTTTGCACGCATTGGCCGCATGACCACCGCTCGCGCTCTGTTCGGTGTTGTTGCTCACCACGATTGGGAGCTATACCAGATGGACGTGAACAACGAGTTCCTCCATGGCACCTTAGAGGTGGAGATCTACATGGTCCAACCACCTGGATTCCAGGTCGGTAACAACGTCTGGCGCTTGCGCAAGGCCTTGTACGGCCTAAAACAGTTACCAAGGTACTGGAACTTGGAGATCACCGGTACACTGACACGTGCCGATTACGTACAGAGTGGCGCTGACCCGTCCCTCTTTCTTAGACAGACAGCTGAGAGCTTCACCGCCATCCCAGTCTACGTGGATGACCTCCTGATTGCGTCTCCTTCTATGGAAGCCGTGAAGGAGGCCAAGGGATTTCTCTAGGCTGCCTACAGGATGAAGGACCTTGGTCCTGCAGCTGTGTTTCTCGGGATGGAGATCGTGCGTGATCGTCAG
>SZWC01025100.1:7415-28765 GCA_023375785.1 Penium margaritaceum | reverse complement strand
GGGGGGGTGGGGGGGGGGGGGGGGGGGGGGGGGGGGGGGGCACGCACTGGTCACCTCCGTTCGTGACCACGATTCGCATTCACGGAGACGTTCTTTGCCGCGTTCGCCTCTTGCACAACGCAGAGGAAGTTGCGCAGAACATGCAAGCAAGCAGGCAAGCAGGCGGGAGAGCAGGATGCCTATCCCGCTGCCCTCTCGTTAGAACGCGCCCACTCTCGACAGTTTCGAAGCGCATCGCGGGGCTTCGGCCGCTGAGTGCGCTTCCAGCGCAGGGATCCGCGCACAGGAACGATGGGGGGCGATGCGATGGGGCAGCTAAGGCTGCAGGGTAGTCGTCGCCATGGCTCGCCCGGCGAGTCGCGCCAAGAGGGGACTGCGGCCGCCGTCGTGCCCGACGACGGCGGTCACCTCTCTCGCGTGAATGGTCCTGGGAAACTGACGTCAGCTGAAGATCGAGGAAACGCTGGAGGGGAAAGGAAAAGAAGTATTGGGACTGTCTAGTTTATCCACCCGGCAGCTTGGGTTTGCGAATGACTTACTGTCGGAAGACCCTTTCAAAACACTTCCGCATTGGGATTTCGTTGACAATGGAGCTCCCGCTTCCCACAATTTCCTGGACAAATGCTCGCCATCCAGTTCTTGGCCCTCGTAAGCAAGCGGACAGGTTCAACCGACAGGAGGATTGAAGACGACCCCTCTCGCTTTTACTTTCACGGACGGAAGAAGCTGCGTTCCCATTCGGACAATCACGAATCCACCGGACATGTGGCTCGCGTGCGTTCCCACAAGACGCAGCCCCTGCCTCGATGCGCAGCAAACACCGCCCAGCTACTGCTCGCGCGTGTGGATCCGATCTCACTGCGACGCCATCCAGCGTGTTACGGCGCCGCCACGCGTCACCGGCGCCGGAAAAGTGTGGTGAAGCCGAACAGTCGCTTTCATAGAGGACCTGACCGCGCCCGCGTCCGTCCGTTCTTTCTACGGGGGGGTGACCATATACCCATCGATTTCCCAATAGATCCCCCATATCCAGGTATCGCTCTTTAACAACCCCATATCCACATGGCGCGGACTTTATGTCTCCCATGCCACATGCTCGCTCTTTTCGATCGCCATTTCCAGGTGTATTTTAAAATTAACGCAATGTCCACTACATTTTATTTTAACAACGACATGTCCACAACGCAATGTACGCTGACACGCACTTCGGTAGAACGGAACCAAGGCGTACGGGCGGAGACTAGGTGCGGCTCCGACAGTTAGAAATTTCACCTGAGAAGTAAAGGACAATGGAATAGGAGACATCCTCCGAATACAGACAACTTCGATCGCTGGGACATGACAACGAATGACTACTGTACTCGCAGGTCAAAGTGGCAGCAGCCTCCCGGGGGGTGGTGGGTTTGTTTTGCAAACCCACTTGTCTACATCATGAAACGCCGCAATGATGTTCATATGAGCGTCGAAGACGGTCGAAGAATAATCGTTTGACGAACGCCGCCGAGAAGCGTGATTGGTCGTTTCACTGTCCACCGGTGACCACCGCGAATGGACGCTCCATCTGCCCCTGCCACGCTCATGACGCTTTGCTTTGTACTCTTGCTGACTGCGTGAAAGGACTTGAGTTGAACGTATAAACCCAGCGGTTTGACCGAAGACTTACAGGTTGTTCGCGTAACTCGCGTGATAGGGTTCCACTTCCGGACGTTGGACATGGACCGGATGAACGTACAACGCCCACTGCCTCCGATGCTACGTTGGGGTAACATCGAAGACGCTCGACATGGTCCATGAAATGTGGTCGTTCCCGTTCCACCGAAACCAACATGTGACGAGGCTGAGGCTGCATGGCGCCACCTTAAGGCTCGGTGGGACGCCATGTATGACCATGCGCCGCCGAGTCCTCACACCATGTGTTGGATTTTGGGTATGCGCGCTCCAACTAGCCGCCCAGTGTACGCGAAAAAGTGACTGGCAGCCGTGGGTGCAGATGCATCCCATGACGTTGTCGCGTATGTGACCCCATGGTTCTTTCGTCATTAATCGTCAATTTTTTTCTATGGGATGCCCAGGATATACGCTTCATATTGCACACGGTTTAATAACAGGTACTCCATATGAATGAACACTGTAGACTTCTCATTTCTACTTCTTACAGTGATGTTGTGCCACTTTAGTGTCTACATCCACATCATGAACGTTTCCCAATCCCATGGTTGTTTTGTTATTAATCGTGTACTTTTTACAATGGCATGTCCATCAACGTCTCCAGCGTAATAGGCGTCCATTCCATGGACACACTTTCCACACATTGGTACAAGTTGTTGTTGTTGTTGAGCTTTTACTGTTGTCATGTTATGGATACACGCTTCATATTGCACACGGTTTGATAACAGAAACTCCATATCAAGGAACACTGAACACTACCCAATACTACAACTTACAGGGATGTTCATACCCTTCATTGTCTCAATCCAATATTCCACATCCAGAGCACTCAGTGTGCACAACCACTGATGAAAGGACCTGGAAGTCCACTGACCAACCATCGCTAGACCGAAGGAGGCAAAGAATGGATCCAGGCCATGATCTCACATGCCGGACACAAGATTCCAGTAACACTGCAACCATGATGGTAGCAGTCCATAAACTCCAACTCTTCTTCAGTGTCGGTTGAAGTAGAGTCTGCGCCCTCTTCGTCCCAATCCTTTACGTCGTAAAAGACATCATCCTGCTCGTCCTGACACGCTCCATCCTTACAAGGACACATATACATCTTCACAATGTGCACTGACCTTGGTCTCCACTCCTTCCACGTCATGACAATGTATGTCACTCCCGCACCAGCCAGGAATGAAGTTACACATTCCATGGTTTGTGTGTGGATGTCAAACGTTGTTGACTTCAGTGAACTTGTGAAAAAGAGAATGAACCACTCGACTCTCTTTGACATTTATACCTCACGTTTGCAACACTTTTGTGGGTAATTGTTATAAGTGTATCCGTTTCATTCACAAAAGCCTGGGTATAACAAGTGGACACAAGAGAACAAGCATGATTTTGTAGAAAACATGTCAAAATTTGATTCAACTCCATGGCGTTGTCCAAACTATTTCACCCAACGCACACCTACTGCACTACAACCACACTGAAGCTACCCCTGCCACAATCCGCCTTCAGACAAAGCTGGACCTCCAGCAACCATGGAGCCCCATTGCTGGAGGCAAACCACCGAACAGCTGCTCCTATGGGTCATTCCAGTCGACACCTTTTCTCCTTCGCCATGACCTGAACCAGACACATAAGAACAATACACAATGAATGAGCACATTTGCATAACTGACAAATGAGAACAAACCGTGTTTGCAGCACAAACATAACAAACGTCCTTACATGTTAGAAGACATCGGGCTCGTCATCCCACTCCTCTGCGCACTCCTCCCAACCGTCCATGATGCATGCCTGTTGCTGTTCACGAACTGTCCTTGCCTCCCACTCCCTCTGCTGCTGCGGGTCTGTGAATTGGTCGCCGTCCTCGGCCTCCTCATCTGAGTGAGTGAGGATGTGCCTTTCTGGGTCGTAAATCTCCTCCTGCGTAGAGTCATAGCCTGTTGCATCGGGGTCATACTCAGCGTCGTCTGTTGGTCCACCCGCTGCTCGTGTTGCCCTTGTAGTTGCTGCCACCACTGCAGAGGCAGCAGCAGCAACTCTGTTAGCTGCTTCTGAGGTGCTCCTGCGCCCCGCCTGCCCCGCCCATCCCCACCCTGCGCCAATGCCAAGCACTGTCGTCCCTGGACTGGTTGCTGCTCCAGTCGTGCTTCTGCGGCCCGCCTGCCCCGCCCATCCCGATCCTGCACCAATGCCCAACAGGCTCGTCCCTTGACTGTCGTCGGGGGGTACCAGTGGCAGCTGCGGCGACTGCTGCTGCTGCTGCTGCAGCTTCATTCTCTGCTTGGGTCTCTGCTGGGGGCCACCTGCCTGCCAATGCCTCTGCCCTCACGGCAGTTTCAGCGCGCTGGAGTCGGCGAGTCAGAGCATTGGCTGCAGCCTCAACCGCAGGAGCCACAGCAGGCTCGTTTGTACACTTTTTTTCGTGTGACCCTTTTGGCCACAGCGCGGGCAGATGTAGTTCTTGCGCCGTTTGTCCTCTCGGTCCCACCGTGCACTCTTCGGCCGTCCGGCTCCACGCTTCGGTCCTGGCTGCTGCCACAGCACACCCTCCTCGACTTTGAGCGAAGCTGGGTTAACGCCTGGCATGGGGAAGTTGTAGGTGCGCCTGTAGGCCATACGTGAGTCCCACGTCGCACAGTGCCTCGGCCTGCTCCCCACGGCCGATGACGAATGCGCACGCATGTGCACATGGCTGGCCCCACTCCTTCCAGGCACCGCAGGTGCACGTGCGATCTTGCACGTTCACCTTGCGGGTCCTGTTGCTCGGACCCGTGACACTGCAACTCTGTAGCCCTTCCTCCGTGACGTCGTACGTGTGCGCAAGGACGCTGCTGTTCAGAAGCCGCTTTGCTGCTGTTGGCGCCAGTTGCCCCTCGCACGACTTGCTCAACTTGCGCCTCTCTGCAAGCAAACGCTGCACCCATGTGTACAGAGACACAAAGCAATAGAACGGGAAAAGTTTCCTGCACTCAACGATGCGGGCGTTCAAAGACTCCGCAGCATTTGAGGTGGTGTGTCCACCACGGCCGACAGGACAGTACAGCCTGGCCCACTACTCCCTCGGTATGCCGCCCACCCCGTCTGCTCCAAGGAGATACAGTGCAGCGCGGGAGTTCACTGCGCGCAGTTGTTCTTCACACCTTGTCCACTCAACGGGAGTCAGCGCATGTGCCAGTCGCCAAAACCAGTAACCTGCTTGTTTGCCGAACTTTTGCCTTATGTTCTGCCGCAGGTGGTAGCAGCAGTACGTGTGGTGAGCCCTTGGCAGCTCCTCCTTGACAGCATTCAACAAACCTTTGTCACGGTCCAAAATGACGACCGTACCCTTCTCCGCTGCTGTCGGGTACGCGATTGCCAGCTGTTCCAAAAACCACGTCCAGTTGTCTTAATTTTCTCCCTGCACCATGGCCCACGCCATCGGCACGGCGTTGTCGTTGGCGTCGAAAAATTGGCTTATGAGGAGCACTTGTTTGTGGCCAGTTTTTAGATGCGTGCCGTCCATCGTAAGGATTCGACGTACGTGCTGGAACCCGAGGACGGTAGCACCAGGGGCGACGAACGCTCTCTTGAAAACACCCTCCGCAGTCGCCTCCACAACAACATGTGTGTTGTGGTCCACCCGCTTCAGCTGCAGCGCACAGAGCACATTGCGTTAGCTTATGTTCACATTAGCCCGGGAAAACAGGTAGGCCACATGCGGAACCCACGTACCTCGGCGCAGTACAATGGGAACAGGCTCCAGGATAAGGCTTTGGGACCGATGAGATGTTCCTACGCTTTCGTCTTCGCCCGGTACATGGTGTTTTTGTCTACGGCCTTGCCTGTGGCTTTGCGCACAACAGCAGCCAACGTCTTCACATCTGCTGTAGGATTCCGCTTCAGGGTCGACTCAATATGACGCGCCACCCACTTCACTGTCTTCGCCGGGTCTCCACGCCCAACACCCGGGACACACTTATGACCGTCGACAAACTCGTCCACCACAACACCAGAACCATTTGTCGCGACATGGGCACGTAGCAGCCACGGGCATTCCTTTTCCTTGAACTGCCTGCACCGTGCAGTGAACCGCGTCTTCTCACTGCGTAGCCAGCAAATCGCCATCCGGTTTGTGATGGCGTAGTCGTCCACTGCAGCGCGCGCCTCAGCCATGTCCCGAAATGACATCCCACCAGGAAAAGTACTTTCCGCCCGTCTGCATTTTGGGGCCTCACCAGACGCCTCATCGTCGGAGGAAACTGCAAGACAAACAAGGACATGGCAGGATTGAAAAACTGGATCGAGAACCAAGTATTCTTCACACCAAGGGAATACGTGACTGAATTTTTACCAGCTACATGAATCGGTCGGGAAAGCCTCAAAGTGTCTCTTGCTTGTTCGGGCGAGATGAGGAGCACCTGAGCACGCTGCTCATGCTCAAAGTGCTCGTCATACACGAGGTTTCGAGAGGATTAGGTTTGGGACACGAGACCTGGCTCGTTGAGTTGCGGACGTGAAAGACCACGGCGTTCAGAAACCACAATAGCGTCGCCTGACCTACGCCTACGTGAGGCTGCCCAGTGCAGCTGGGGAGCCATTTTGGACGACCTGGGTACATTACATGTAAAATGAGAAGTAAATACACTAGATACCCATTCTCACCGGGCTCAGAGGCATTCACAAGCGCTTCCATGGCGCGCAGCTGTCCTTCGTGGTGGGTGTCTCTCCAGCATGACGGGGCCTTGGACCCTACTGTCGACAGCGGTCGAGAGTAGGGTCCAATGCGTGACCATCGGACACCCTGGACAGGACGCTGGAATGCGATTGTCTCCCGGCCAGACGTTGGCGCAACGTCTGCATGGTACAAAAAACAGACACCGTGGCACGGGTTCGGGGGGAGTTGACAGTCCTCGTTCATGCACGAAATGCGACTCGATGTGTCTCGTTGCCTTGCGTAGAGTCGCCGCATGGAACATCGCGTTCACGACGAATACACAACAGTGGACAGGCTGGTGGTTGCTGACCGCGACAGCCTGCGGCCTGACGTTGCATGCCGTGCTTACTGTTTGACAATGCCGATGACTAGGATCCGTTTCTTCGTACGAAAATCGCTACTTTCTTGAATACCGGCTAAACGCAACGGAAGTCCGCCAAGTTCCCTTGGCAGAAACATGATCCCCCCGTAATACAATTGCTGTTTCGAGGGGTCTCCGACATATTACGCCTTCCTGCGAACACTATTGGACGGTCTCATTTTCCGCCAACAGAAGAGCGCTAACCCTTAGCCCGCCGTTTACGCACAACGGACGATACAGTTTTCACGTTTCGGCGATCGCGCTTTTCATTCGAAAAATAATCACCCCATATCCACAACATTCAAATAACAACGCCATGCCGGTATGGCGTAGTAATAACGGGCGTAGTGGACATGGCGGTGTTCTCGTCGACGACCGTGGACATGGGGTTCTTATACTTTAAAGTGCTGGATATGGGGTACATAAAATTTAGCAGTTGGATATGGGAGGGTCCGCCCTTCAGGAATGTGGATATTAGAGCTATTTCGCCCTTCTTTCTATGACGTGGACTCTTGTCGCGGTAATTGGAGGGGGAGGGGGGGGGCTACTATGCCAAAGCCTAGATGGTGAACAGGTAGAAGTTACAAGGAAGAACATGATATAAAAGTTTTCAAAATTAAGAAATCTATAAATCGCGGTAATTTTACTTCGATGACAAGTGTCGAAATGATCGACTATATACATAATACATAATATATAATGGTCACATTATATGAATTGGACATTTGCAAGTTAAGGTATGTATATGTGTGTGTGTGTGTGTGTGTGTGTGTGTGTGTGCNATGCATGTATGTATGTATGTATGTATGTATGTATATATGTATGTATGTATGTATGTATGTATGTATGTAAGTATGTATGTATGTATGTATGTATGTATGTTTGTATGTATGTTTGTATGTATGTATGTATGTATGTATGTATGTATGTATGTATGTATGTATGTATGTATGTATGTATGTATGTATGTATGTATGTATGTATGTATGTATGTATGTATGTATGTATATTTTTATTTATTTATATATGTGCCCTTACATACATAAGTGTCCAGTTGCGAATGAGGCATAGGCTGGGTCGTTGGGCCGATTTTTGAGCGATGGGTGCGGAGTCGCCTTGAGAGTTGTCAGATTCGAGAAGTTCCGCCAAGAAATTGGGGGACTTCGAGAATCGACGGTGAAGATGCGAGATGCATCTTTATCAATCGAAATGCGTCTCAGTGCATCGAGAAGTCGTCCAAGAGGTCGTGATACTTCTATTGAGGATTCACGATAGCGGTCGAAGTTGTCAAAAGGTTTAGGAAGATTCACTGAGGGTGAGGCTAGTTGGCTGGTTTGACCTCGACCATTGAAGTGAATAATGTGGTCTCACGACACAATGGGTTGTTTTTGTAACAGAAATCCCCACTCGGAAAGATTAGTGACTTGTGTACGTCTTGTACGTAACACTCCCCCCCCCCCCTTTTAGCCACCACGTCCCAACGCATGTATAGACGTGGCCCGACAACGGTAGTAATAGCCGTCGATTAGATGATCGGCGTCTCGGAGGTTGTCGAAGGGTTCCAAGGTGTTGTGCACGGCGTCATGGCCGTGCCACGTGACAAGATATTCTGTCGTTTTGCCTTGTCGTCGATGACCAAGGATGATCTCATACTATCTGTCTTCGTCCACTTGAACAGGAGGCGGAGGAGGGACATCTTTTCCGGGAAATTTCTATCCGGGATCTCAGTAATGCTCGGCTATACTGACATGGAACATCGGATGAACTTGCATTGTGTCAAGGAGTTTGAGTCGCGCAACCACCGGGGTTCGCATTCGCTCAATCTCAAACGGTCTCAACCACCGGAGTTTGAGCTTTGAACAGTCGGCTCCAAGGAGTTCGATGTTTGCCAAACTGAGAAGGACTTTGTCGCCAGTGGTGAATATGACGTCGTTGCAATGTCGGTCAGCTGCTCGCTTCATCACTTCTTGTGTCTTCGCAAGGATTTGCTGTGTTTTCTCCCAGAAGGTGTTGAAATCTAAACGTTGAACTTTGACTGCAGAAATGTTGCTACGACTTCGTATTCCGGCTGGAGTGGTGGGAAGTTTGCCATACACCTGTTCAAACGGAGCTTTACCAATTGCGGTGGAAAGTGCAGAATTACATGCGATTTCGGCGGTCAGAAGATTTTGTGCCCAATTTATCCTGTGAGGTTCACATAGTGTTCGGTAAAGTTGTTCGAGCCTCTTGTTTGTCCGCTCAGTTTGACGGTTGGTTTGAGGATGAAATGCCGTCAATAGTTGAATTCTTTTGGCTTAACGAGTCATCAGTTTGGGCTAGGAATGCCTGGTGAATCAATCGTCTCTGTTGATCGTAATGGTTCTCCGCACACCGTGTAGCCGCATGATGTTGTTTAGAAATAGCCACGCTGTTCCTTCGACGGTAATGGTGGTTATTTTCGGAATGAAGTGGGACATCTTGGAAAACCTGTCGACTAGTATGAGGATTGCGTCACATCCCTCCAGCTTGACAGGTAATCTCGTGACGATGTCCATGGAGATATCACCCCACGGTTCTGTTGGAATAGGGAGTGGTTGCAAAAGTTTGGGTGGCCGTGTGCGACAGGATTTCTGTCACTAATGTGTCGCAGGACTTGCAGAAGTCAGCCACATTGGATTGCATTTTGTCCCACCAATAGATTGTTGCCAGCTTCTTCAGATTCTTTTCCTCTCCAAAGTGTCCACCTGGTCCGGTGTCGTCGCATTTTTCGAGCAGCATATAGCAAAGCTCCTCGTTCGGGGGGAAGACCTCTTGGTGAGTGAATCGTCGTCGCCAATAGGGTGCGTCGGACCAGAATTTTGCTTTGTCGTATCCGCCGTGCTGGTCATAGCCTTGTTTGAATAGCCGCTCGAGATATGGGTCTCGTTGCACCTGTAGTGTTGCCACGTAAGCCATTGAATCTGGTTGACGGTTGAGTGTGTTTGCCGGATTAATTTGCCTGGCCGGTCGTCGATGTCTTTGTGGAACCTGGATTCAAAGAACTCCATCCATTGGGTTTGACGTCGACTGAGATCTGGCTGAGTTTTCCGATGTTTTAACGCATGGTGGTCGGTGCGCGCGATGCATCGGTGGCCCTCCTGGTAACACCGCTATGTATTGAATTCATGTACAATCGCCAACATTTCTTTCTCGTGTACGGCGTAGTTGAGTTCCAGTCCTCGCAGTTTTTGACACATGTAGGCAACCGGTTGCTCGTCGTTGCTGCGGTCTTGCAGGTTGATTGCGCCAATGGCTCGGTCTGACACATATGCGGCCATGATGCAGTCGACCATTGGATCGGCTAATCGTAGGGATGGCTCCGAGGTCAGAGCATTCCGCAAAGCTGTGCACGCTTCTTTTTCCACCCGCCGCCACTCATTTTCTTTTTGAGTGAGGTCGGAAAGAGGCGTTAACACCTAGGCGTAATCTTGTAGGAATCATCCGTAACAATTGCAGAGTCCGAGGAAGACTTGAATCTCTTGAATGTTGGTCAGCGTTGGCCAATCAGTGACTGTTGCCACTTTTTTTGGATCCATGGTGATCTAGTTTGCGTTGAAGACGTGGCCCATAAACTTGATCGAATGGCGACCAAAGTCGCACTTCGAGAGTTTTCCCAAAAAACTTCTCTTTGTAAAACATTGAGAACTTTTCGAAGATGTCCATCGTTCTCCTCCTTGGTGCGGCTATACACTAGAATGTCGTCAAGGTACACCACAAAAAAAATCAAGGTATGGTCGGAAAATGTTGTCCATTGCCACCATGAATGTTTCCGGGACATTCCTCATTCTGGACGGCATTACCGTGAACTCAAAATGCCTATACCGAGTTCGAAACACTGTTTTCTCGATGTCGGCGTCTGCCACGTGTATGTGGTGACAGCCGCTACACACGTTGATTTTGCTGAAAATTTGAGCCCCTTGAAATTGGTGAAAAAGTTTTTCAGTTCGAGGAAGAGTGTAGCGGTTCTTGATGATAGTTTCGTTCAACACTTGATAGTCCACGCACATCAGCATCTTACTGGTTTTCTAAACCCTACACAAATAGTACTAGTGCGGCGTACGGTGACGTGGATGGGCGGATGAACCCCTGACCGAGCATCTCCTTGAGTTGTGTTTTCAGCTTGGTCTCCTTGTGATCGCTCATCCAATAGGCCCCTCAAACTGTAGATTTGCTACTCCGCTTCAGTTTGATGCGATGGCCAATGTCATGTCAAGGAGGTAAGGTTCTCAGGATTTTATTGGGGAAGATGTTTGCAAGCTCCTAGATGAGCGGTGCAAACTCTTCGGGTACCATCGCAAACTTTGTGGATGCGAATCAGGCTAATGAGGCCATTGAGGATGATGAGTCAGCTGCTGCAACTTCCACTTTCTCCATTAGCTCGAGGTGTTCGAGCCACGCACGAGCTCCTCGTTGTATGTAGCGTTTGGCCATGTTGAGTGGTCTTGGCTATACAAGTTGTCGGTTTTTGGCTACCGTGACTTCCTCTGTTGTTTTAGTCTGTACTATTTCTGCTGTCGGCTTTTGTCCCACTCGCACAAGTTGTTGTTTGGCACCGTCAATCTCCATGCAGACGTCGCCGATGTTCCAGTCGACCTGCGGATTATGCCGATACAAGAAATCTTGTCCGAGGATGATTTTTTGATTGCTCATTTGATGAGAGCTCCGGACCACATCCCATAGATCTCCTACTTGTAGTCAGAGTGGTTCTTGGAGTCTCTGTATTTGCAATATTCCGTGGACTTTTTTTCCTTCAAAAACCCCTGGTCGGTCTGCAAATCCAGCTTGAATACAATGTTGTTCCTCACGAAGCTATGTGAAGATCCTGCATCCAACAGTGCCGGTATCGTTATGCGACTCTTGCATCTTTGAGGGTAAAATTTTAGCAGTATTGCCGGTTGGTCGTCCTCGTACCCTCGTTGAACTTTACAATCTCATAAACCCTCTGTGGTGATGTAGGCGGTTGAGATGGGAAATCGTTTGACGCAGATCGCTCTTTACACATAAGAGTTGCTTCATGTACTCTTACCCTTTGCCATTTCCCAACTCATTTTTTTGCTACGTTCACCCCTTTTTTGCCTTCTGCCTACTCCAAACGTTGTGAGCGATGTGCCCAACCTTTCCGCACTTGTAGCAGGTTCATGTTTCTCTCTGGTGGACGGTGTATACTTCCATTGGAGTCGAGGAGGTTGCCAGCTATAGGATTCCTTGATCCGAGCATTGTAGTTGGCATTGTTGATCCTTCTAGTACTGCGATCATCCGCAGCAAGTTATTCTGGATGCCAATTACGGCGATTGATTGCCGGATGTATCGCTTCTGGCCGTTGGTGTAGTGAAAAAGGGGTTCGTCAGGGACGATGTCTGCTCCGGTGATGATCTTGCAGAATCTTCGCGTGTACTCTGCCAAGATGGACTGCTGTCGGAGATGTTGGAGTGTGTACCGCATGTCGGATTTTCGTTCGGTCACCAAAATGTGCATGGATCTTGTGCGAGGATTTGAACCAGTTTGTTGGTGGCATCAGCGTCTCTTGCCACTGTGGGTTGATCTGCTCCATGGGTAGAACGCCTGCGGTCGCGGATATGAGACGGGCGCCGTTGGCTGTTGATGACGCTCCGCTGGTCTCCTGTTGTCGTTGTATGGTCTTTTGATCAGACCACCAGGTTAGCACCATGCCACGCAAAAGCACGGTTGCGAGGTCAATTTTCTTTTGATCGTTATTGACCCCAGCAGCGGTGAAGTACACCTCCAAAACTCGTCAGCCACATCAGAACCGTCGGTCCCTTTGAGTTTGCACTATCGAACGATTCTGGTGGAGCCGGAAAAATATTGGGTACGCTCGATAGTTGGGAATTTCTCTCGATGAGCATCGTTTCTCGTGCGCTTGTCTTGTGAAGAGCCTCCATTGCAACCTTGAGTTGTTGGAGCACATGACTGTCGATGCCTTCAAGCACGGAGATCCGGCTCGCCAGTTCCTTGTTGATCTGTGCCTGCTGTCTAGTGCCACATGTCGTCCTTGCTGTTGTCGTCGAGACTGTTGGGTAGGGGTGGCTGGTTTACCGCTGCTGGGTCCGCGATCTGATTGGTCATTGAAGGCATAGGGGTTGGTCCAGCTGCCGTATAAGTTGCCACGCTTGCATTCGCGATCGCTTCAGGGTTCATCTGCATGGGCACATTCTGCTCCTCCATCGCCAAAGTCGTCGCCAAAGACCCGCTTCTGGTTTTCATTTACGCTTGCTCGCTCACGCCGTAGTCGCAACGTTTGCGAGATGCGCTGATGGCTTGTGCGAGGTAGTCCTTTGGATGGATAAAGTAGTAAAATGCGTCTCCAACACCACTGCGCTCTGATACCAAGTGTTATGCCAAACAGAGCGTAGATGGTAAAGAGGTAGAAGTTGCGAGGCAGAACATGATATAGACACTTGATCAAATCATAATTAGCGGTGAGTGTACTTCGATGACGAGTGTCGAAATGATTGAACATGTATGTACAAGTGTCAAGTTACGAATGAGGCATAGTCGGGGTTGTTGGGTCGATTGTTGAGCAACGCATGCGGAGTCACGTCGTAAGTGGTCAGATTCGAGAAGGTCCGCCAAGAAATCGGGGGACTTTGAGAATCAACGGTGAAGATGCATGATGCATCTTCATAAATCGAGATTCATCTTGATACGTCAAGAAGTCGCCTGAAAGGTCATGATACTTCGGTTGTGGATTCGCGAGAGCGGTTGAAGTTGACAGATGGTTCGGGAAGATTCAGTGAGGGCAGAGCGGTTTGTCCTTGACCGTTGGAGTGAATACCGTGGTATCGCAACACGATGGGCTGTTAGTGTAATAACGGAAATGCCCACTCAAAAACATTATGGACTTGTGTATGTCTGGTACGTAAGAGGGGCACCAAGAATGACATGGCATTATGCTATGTGAAATAAAAACTACATGATGAAATGTTAAAAAATACAGGAAGAAACAAAATCCGCAGAATAAGTAACCTTGTTGATTTAAGAGGTTCAACATGTAGATACCCCCCCCCCCATTTTGTTAAATGTGACCCTTATTCCCCCCTTGTTCAGAAGAAAAAACCTTTCCGCCCCTGCATCCGAAGAATTAGCATGATTCACCCCTTTTCTTTTAAACTAAGCCCCATTATTCCACTTGCTTTGGCCATGCTCAAGCAACGATGGATGTCATTACTTAAGCATGGAGAAAACAAGCATGCATGAGGGTGGTGATCCTGCAAAGGAGGGGGTATGCCGACTTTGACGACAAAAGTGCCGACCGAAGGATGTTAGCAGGCACGTTCAGCACTTCTGGCGTCAAATGATACCTCACCACTACCCCAACCCCTCCCCGTTCGTAGCCCCCCCCCCCACTCCCCCCTCCCCCGTGCCCTTGAAGCTTGCTTCCAATGGAGGCCCTCGCAATCGAGGTCCACGATCAAATGGGTGGCTGGTGGGATGCGCAAGGAGGGAAGGGAGGGGTAGAAGGCGAGGATTCTATTGGGGATTCTGGCTAACATGCATCAGTCGCAAGCACTGGATGAATGAGTCCAAAAATCCCCAATTATTCATTTTCCACTTTTTCTCACTTTGCACCCTTGTTTTTACAGAAAAACCATGAAAAACCCACTCCCTTATTACACTAGGGGTTTTAAGGGTTTTTTTTTTCGTGCGGGCCCGTGCTGGGCTCTGTAGTAGTTTTGCCTGTAAGTCCCCTTTCAACGCATGGGGAGTCTCACACCCCCATGCAAAATCCCCCCAAAAAAGGAACAAACCCTTGATTAAAGGGGTTTGTGCCTGAATGGTACATGCAAGGCAAGACAAGGTAATTTGGAACACACAAATGGTTACAGACCAAAGGCATGAGTCATCCCAAGTATGAGGAAGGGATAGATCCACCTCGGGACCCAAAGTATCATGAATTCCTAAAACTCCTACCAACCTCTATGCAAGTCTTTTGCAAATCTAATCTATTATTGGCCCACAAAGCATAGGTCCACATCCGTTGGACCCTCATCCCTCCAATATAGCACTCTTTGGGCCCAGGCAACCTCCGCCAAGGCAGCGTTTGCTGTCCACTTGTAGCTCTCCATCGGGTCTGCTGCACCTCTGCTTGCTGTAATACCATGTCCATACCCTAGTTGATGAGCATGCGCAATGGCCTTGCTACCCCTCTGTGCCACCATGTCAAGACAACCACTATTCTAATGCCTCCTTCGCGGCATGCAATAATCCTCCCAGCCCACACAGAAATTTCCCGCATCTCACCTTGGCTGGAAACACAAAATCCAAGTGGCCTTTCTGCTTCTTGCCACCTGTGACCATACTTATTCTCCTTTTCTCATATTGTGGCGTCCAATGCCACCCCTGGACGGTGCGCCAGGGACCTCTCCAAAGACGGTTGCTGTGGATGTGCGATGATCATGTCGAATACCAGCCTATGACCTGTTTCTATATCAAAGCGCGTGATGTCCGGTCGCCCCTCCGGTGGCGGCCGGACACCCCTAGCGGCTACTCAAAGACCCATCCCATGCCACTCTCCCATATCACAGCTCTTAACTCCTACACCACCGCATCATGCACCGCTTTTGGGGCCCCGTCCACCGTGCACCGGAGGGCATGCTGGGGCACTCATGGGCACATCGGGACTCCTCCTGCATAGGCGCAGACTAGAGTGTGTCAAATACTTGCAATGGGCAGTCCTAGTTGGGAAGGAGATGGCAATCGCCAGTCCTTTTGGGCCATTGTATAGCTGGTCGGTGGTGGATCAAGGATGTGCAGGCAGCCAACCTCCACTATGCTCATAGTGCCCCAATGCCAACCATTGATATTGACAGAAGAGCTTCCACCTTTCCAAGCTCCTCCTTCACCGTCCAGAACTCCTCCAACTACCACGTATGTACCTCGGTGTTAAGTTTCTAAAACACACGCCAAGGACGACTCCACCTACACACCGCCAGGTTGGGGAACTCATCCCATTCCATAGTCTGCAACTCCTGCAATGCCGCCTCCCACAGCTCTAAAACATCCCTCTGTGCCATGCCATCCACGTAGATCCCTCTCCTCTTCCCATCCTGGCTCTCCCAACCACAATAGGTGAAGTAGGTGCAAAACCAAATGCCAGGACTGGAGCTGACTCCATACAAATAATTCTGGGCCAACGTTGCCACCGCTGTCAACCCAAATTCACCCAATCACATCGGCAAATATGCCTGCCTCTCCGCATAAACCATTACATACCCGTCACAGATTGTCTGGAATCCCTCATTGAGTAGGAGAATATGAAGGCACGATCCCACTCTCCTTTCAAACCACAATAATCGTGCCGTGCACCACTTCAACGAAGGTATCAACCACATGAGATGCTGGAGCCGCTTGGTGATTCACTCTTGTAGGATTCTAAAGACAACTTAGACATCCGTAAGGTCAAGGAGCACCTATAATGTCTTCTCCACTGTATGCAATTTCCCATCCAGCTTCTATCGACAAAAAACATCTGTCTCCATCGGCATCCCCAGGGCCACCATCCCAGTCATAACTCTAGTGACCCCCACAAGACTAGTCAGCATCTGCTCCATCAGAAACAAGTGGCACTTGCAGGTCTCGACCTCCATACCCATTCCTGCCAAACCTGGCTGTACTCTCGTTAACCCTGCCTTCAGCTATCGCATCAATCTGTGCAGGTACTTGTTCTCTATGTAGGCCAGAACCTTTCATGCCCTTACCATTGCAGCCTGCGTTGCCTCGAGTGTTTCCTGCTATGCCAATGAAGACAAAAAAGGACCGATCAGGCCCCTTTGTTGCACCCCTCACACCAAAGGCATTGTTTATGGTTGGATCCCTATTTGCTTATAGAGGTTAGATGGATGGTCGTAGTAGAGGGCCTGGCCGGAAATGAGCCAATGAGAACCGTGCACCTACAACGCATGAAAAGTTATCGCTCACTCCACTGAGTTATACGCGTTCCGGAAGTCGATGTCACCTCTTGCCTGCACTCTAAATTGGTGTTGCAATGGTACCAGCTTGACCTTCATCTCCCCTTGCCTCGAGCTCGCCATCCACCATGACACCAACCGCTTACTGGCCTTGCTCATCGCAATCAACCGCACCCCTCCATTGTGCTTGACAAGTGCAATGAGCATCTTTGGTTCAACGAACGGTCAGGCTGTAGGATGTTGCCGGCCATGATAGATTGACACAAGAAAGTACGCCAACAGTCAGGCCAACCGCTAGTTCCCAACCGCCACCTTCCACAAAGTTTCCAAAGTCAGACCGGAGGAACCCGCCACCAACTTGGTGCTACTGTCCAACGATGCCCGGCACGCCCCATATGCATCTGGAAATGCTACCGAAGCCTGTCGCACTCTCTCCGCTACTCATACCCGTATCAACTGCTTGACCGCTGGGTGCTTTACCTGTAACTGCACTAACACCTCAGTGCCTATGAGTTCCATGAAGGAGCGGTTCAAAGCATCGGGTGCCTTGGACATACTTTTCTGACAAAGCTTGGTCACCATCCACTATAATTTTGCTCCCTTTCCTCTTTTTCTCAGTGTCACAAGTGACGTGGCAGGGAAGGGTGCCCAATTGGGTCCGTGTGAGCCACCACTTCCTGCCACAACTCCTTCCTCTCCACAGCCTGAAAGCGGGCTGCAAGCCACTGTACCGAGTCCACGTTCTGAGCCACGCCGATCCCATGGATGCACGTAGAGGATTAGGCTGAAAAATGCCTGCAAGAGCAAGGGCCCAGCCACGTCCATAGGATGTGAGGTACGCCGTTCCAGTGGTATCCTCACAAGAGCTTACACCACATCCACCGCTGCCCCAGAGATCCTCAAGGAGGCAAATGGCGGCATCACCTTTGCTTCATATAGCCAGCTTGCATACACCTCGTCGTTTGATTGCCATAGCCACGTCCACCAATGCCTCTTCTTACAAGCAACCACCCCAGCCAATTTTTCACCGTCTCCTCCTTTCTCATGAATCTGAGTCTACTCATACTACTACTGGAGTGGGTGTTGTCACAAATGTTGCAACTATTGCTGTGACTGCCACTACTACGGTCGCCACGGCTGTCACTTGTGCTTGTGTTGTGGGGAGAAGTGTTACTGATGTATTGGGTGTTAATATTGTTGCTTCTGTTGATGATGTTGCTCATGCTTCGGCTGCTACTACTGCCTCTAGTATTGATGTGAGTGCTGGGACGCCCCTTGTATACACGGCTGTTGGTGCTCCTACTGCTGGTACTAACAGAACTATAGTACCTTTTATGCAATGCCACTACCACCAATCCCCGGCCCCACAATCTCCCACTACTATTGCCACCCTCCTCCTTACGCCGTGGCCAGCCGTTTGTATCCTGGGCCACTGTGGACACCTCCTGTCAACGCTCTTAGTCATGTCCTCCCTTACCACTATTTCTCCTCTGAATCCCACGAGCATCCTGGACCCTGTCTGTCGTCACCGCTCCTGCACCGTTATGGCCTGCTTAAACCTCTGTCCGATCCCCCTCCTGCATGCCTCATGTTAAAGCCCTCCCATCCACTCATCCTATTTTCCTTGTGCCAAAGGGGTCATAGCATGAGTAGTAATAGATGAGGCTCCTGATCCCCCTGCTATCCATAGTGCCACCCCCTCTACTGATCCTATGACCGCATGTGATTGTCTGTCTCACCCGTTCTCCGGTGCTCCCTCTGTTTACCAAATCTCCCAGCCTGTGGTAGCACGACCTCACTGTAGATAGCCTATTGCGTAGGTCTCGGTGCTCCTCCTCTGCTCCTTGTTTCTGCTCTTAGGGCCTCCACTTGTGTCCTTGTCCTCTGCACCCGCGATTGGTCCTATTGGGCCCCGACGCTCCTCTGGCAACCCAGGGAACCACAGTTATTGGAACTTAACCGCTACCTCACGTGCCTGAGCGTCCTCATCATCTGACATCGGAGATGGTCAAGTACCGTCACCCCTTATCCCCCTACCAAGGTGGGTGGTGGACTCTTTTGCGCTTCCAATGTCGTCAAACCTGACGTTATTGTCGCCGATGGATCTGACGGGCATCCTGATGGGCCTCCTCCTCACGCCATATTCGTTGCCATTCAGTCCAAACTACTTTGGGTCTACCTGTCCGTCTATTGTCCGCCACTCCGTAAACTACTCCTCTTGCTCCCAGGCCTTGGTCGCACTCCATGTACAACCTCACGCAACTTACTCACTGCCATTTCCGGCTCACCAGTTACGGGGTCCCAAATCATCCACTGTACCAAGTAAATTTTAGCATGCATGCACTACCAAGTGTGACATAGGCTTCAATGCAATCGTTGAGCCCGACGAGTCTTCCCAATTCAGCTACATCCCATCCACATGCACCTCAAGTTTGGTCACTGCTCCGCCACTCCCCCATCTCTCCCCGCATCTCCCTCTCTTGTGGCTTTTTCCACCACTCCCTCCATAACATCATGCACATGTCCATCCTTGCCACTCTCATCACCTCCGTTCCCTGAGCTATTGGTTTTCCGGTCCTGCTCTTGGCCATCGTCTCCCTCCCATGCTACCTCCTCCCCCCCGTACCCCCATCGCCTCCGCTCTCCTTACAATTGCCAGCCAGAACCTCCCCTCACTGCCCTCCTCCTCCTCCTCCTCCTCCTCCTCCTCCTCCTCCTCCTCACTCTCCTCTGGACTGACTACGGCTACCGAGGTATGGTTAATCATCCCATTTTCATACAATTCATTCCATATGCATACTAATCCTAAGTTGTATTCTCTTCCCAGAAGTTAACTTGCATGTATTCACATGTTAGATCATTGGTTTCTCAGTGAACGAATATGGTTTTGTTCCAAAGAGATATATGATTATAGGTATGAATCGTTTAAGTCTTTGTTCTCCGTTAATTAAAAAAAGGCTAGATTGATTTTGAGCTAACCTATTTATGTCTCCAGTCAGCTGTTGGGCATAATCTTGGATACCGATGCCCACGATGTTTATAGAAAAACTGACTAATGTCAGCATATTTTGAGGACGCCTGACACAAAATTTTCTAACATCAATGTACATGTATCGATGGACGTGAATGCAATGATGAAATCAGAGCCTGTTTACCAAACAGGACATTTGATGGAAAACACACAGGTTTACAAATGCATGAAAGCAAACATACAGACAATGAACGGGACCTGTAGTGCCGTGAATGTCCAGATTCTTACAGCCATCAAGACTTTAAAGGCTGCTCGAGGTCTCTTGAGCGGCAGTCAATTTCCCGCTAACGCTTGAGTTTTACTCACACTCTTGCTCATACACCGGATTTCCCTTCTGTGTTCAGACTAATCACCTCTACACACAATGTTACGGTAGGTCCCGTAACGTAAATAATCATACAATCATTTATGTCTAAAATTAAAAACAAAAAAATGTCATTACTTGCCAATTGTTTCTCAAAATTGCGTAGCACAAAATCTTGCATGTGTTTGAGTACACGATGTTTCCAGGAACATTCCTTTTCATTCGGAAAGGCGTGTAAACGAAAATGCATTTATTACAAATTGTGAAGAGAAGCTTCTACCTCATCCCTTTGGAATTTCCAAGCATCTTCCTAACATGTACATGTGTGATTTACACACTCGTATGAGTGTATCTTCTAAGGGTGATTAGTCATAAATGCTGTATTCCTTAAATGTGTAGACAGAAAGAGAACTTTGAAGCAGATGAGAAAGAAGCAGATGTTGGCCATGAAAAATTTGAACTTACAGATTCTGGTGAAGGTGAGTGCACCACCTTGACACATGCACAATTCATTGTATTCATTGTTTATGTGATTAGGTAAAAGAATCCTATACTTATTCAAAGCCAAATATAACCAGGTTCGTAAAATTCACAGAACACCATAATGATACACAATGTACCCGTTATAGAGTTCTGTTGCATGTACCATTTTGGAACAAAATCTGTTTAGTTGGTGACAATGTCCTAAAATGCACAACTAAAACATTAAATAATTAGAAAAAATGCCTGATGAGTTTTGCGCAAATACTTCCAAATGGGAATTGATACTAAATGAGATGGATGCATGCATTTGTGATAAACATCAACAAGAGAAAATACATGATGCAACGTCCCAAAATTTATGTGATGAAGTATGCCCCGTTGACTAAGATACATTCAGTAAGTATGATGAATTTGAGTTACACATGTTTGCATATGCTTGCATTCCTAATGCACAATGTCATGAAGTGAACCAGTGTTTGAACTTGAAAAAAGGACATATTATTGATCATACCATGCATTAGGTGCATCATGGTCAAGAACCAATTTGAATTGTTCTATTGGGAGGTGCATGTTTTGGGAAGTCTACTGTTGTACATTCCTTTCATGAAGGTTATGTATTTTATTCAATGCTGTGACAAATGCCGACCCTGTACGTTTACCTCCTACTGAAGTGGTTGCATTTAGAGTATGCGGCTATTCCATCTGCCATGGGCTCAGACACAATGCCCAGTTACGTGGAATTAACAGTAATAATTCTTCTTAGGAAGAACTTAAGAAGTTAGTTTCTGACTTAGGTCATGTTCATCTCATACAAAGTGAAAAATTGTATGATACCATATGTCCATCTCATGTGGTGATTTTC